>MPNV01001881.1:909914-1163896 GCA_013376435.1 Cyclocybe cylindracea
CTTAGGCTAGCAAGCGCCGTATCCAGTTCCTCCTGGAGGTCTCCATACGCCTTCTGCATGTCAGAGTGCCCATTCTGGCTCTCCGTAAACCGCTTCTCCTGCTGCGCAAGGCGCTCCTTCCACGCCTGCTCCGCCTCCTCAAGCTCGTTCCGCGCCTCGCCGAGGTCGTTTTCGAGCTGCGAGATCGTCGCGTCGCGGTTTCGAACGGCGTGCTCCAGACTCTCGGCCTTCTCGCCCAGGTCGAGCTTTGCAGCAGTTAACTCAACGATCTTAGGGCGCATTTCGTCCAAGGACCGCATAAGATTCGTGCCCTCGGCTTGGAGGGTCTTTTGCGTCCTCTCTGCGTCCTCTGCTCGACGAATGGCATTCTTCAGATCGTTTTGTGCCGTCTGGAGCTGTCTCGTATTGTTGGCAACAGCAGTGGCTGCTAGTGCTAGCTTCTCCTCTAAGCCCTTGACGGAACCTGCTGTTGATTGTGACGTTTGTTCCAATCTCGACTTCTCGCTGACAAGCTCGTTCCTCTCTTTTTCTGTGGTGGACAGTTGTTCTTGAAGGGCGGCAACCTGGGCATCGAGCGTGGACGCCTTCGAAGACCATTCCGATCCCTTTGCTACAAGTTCTTGGACCTTAGCATCAAGTCCATCACGTTCGGTCTTTAGTGATGCATGTGCCTACGGTTAAAATTCATCAGTATTGCACTTGGGATTCGTGTTAGACATTTTACCTGCTTAACCTTTGTCAATTGGAACTCGAGCTCGTCGGCACGGTCTTGAGTGTTTTTCAAAGACAGTTCTAATCTTTCAACTCGATCATCACTTTGAATCTGTTCTTCAAGCTCTCGCAGCTTGCGTTGGAACTCGTCTGCTTCTTTGCGTGATTCTGTCGCGGTGGCAGTGATTATTTGGAGTTGGCGTTCCTAAGAAATGCAGCTCAGTGCCGAGCTCTCTCAGGTGATACGGCGACTCACCTGCTCTTTATTCTGCGACAGCAGCTCCTTCTCCTTCACAGCAAGTTGTTCTGCCCGTTGAGAAAGTTGCTTCACTTCCGTCTGCAATCTAATAGACTGTTCGCTTAGGTTGTGAGACTTGGCGCGTTCCGTCTCCAACAGATCTTCTAACGTCTGTGCTTCTGAACAAGAATGAAGATCTGATACACAAAGTAGTAAAGGTACACACGTACTGGTTTCAAAGCCCTCTAGTGTCTGCAACTCGGAGCTGAGGTGTGCTTTTTCCGAAACAAGTATAGACACAGTCCGACGCTCGTTCTCCAACGCTATTTCCGTATCTTCCTGTAACCTCCGATTATTCTCCTGGAGTTCTTCCACGTGTCGCCGTTCAGCCTCCAGGGAGGCTTCAGCCTGTTGCGCAGCTTTTCATGCCGCAACGTGAGGTAAGTCACGCCGCTTAGGGAGTTCTAGGTGTGGTCGAACATACCTGCCTCAAGCTCCTTCAAGCGGGAAACCGTTGCGGTAAGGCTTTCATTCTCTTTCGTGAGTGCCTCAACCTTTTTTCCCAGAGAGTTGGCCCTGGCATCGGACGGAGAAGACGAGACAGGGGACGGTGATTGTATTGGTGGAGTAGATGCCGCTGCTGGAGATGGAGAAGAAGCTAGAGGACTCCGCGAAAGTTGATGGATGTTTGCGGTAGATGGTGGTGCTAAAGGCGGAGGTGAAGCGACCCGCGGCAACGAAGTTAACCATCCAGCATCTGAACCATCCTTCGAGAACCTGAAAACATAAATGTGAACGCAACCCCAGATTTTGGAGATTGAATCTCGTCCAGCCAATGAATGCACATACACCTCATTGAGATCTCGCTCCTCCTGCTCGACCGGTTCTGACGGAGCAGGCGAGAATGTCCTGGGAGGACTAACAGGCGACACAACGCCTGAGCTCGAGGCGGTAATTGCAGAGTCCGCAGCCTTCTTTTGCTGGCGTTTCTTTAGCTAGGAGAGGTAATGCAATGCAGGAAATTGAGTTGACGGCATTCGTGTAATGTAGCTTGTATTACCAAGGCCTTCGCTCGTGCTGCCTTCGCTGCGCGTTCATCGTCAGCCATTCGAGATAGATGGCGCTCCTGAGGACGAGGGAACTGAGGAATGGGATGTGGGTAGTAAAGATGACGACTGAGCATGTAGTCCCGGCGCGTCTGGATACGACCTCCAAATGGGGAAAGGGTGCTAGTCCGCCGAGTCGACGTGTCTCCTCGACTGCAGCAGAGCTGGAATAACGCAAGGAAAGTGTATTTCGCTGCTAACCATCTTAAAGAATGCTGATGATAATAAAAATTGAATTCGCCGGTATATACGCAATCAGAAGGGAGAACAGCAACGAGCAAATGAGAGGGAGGGCAAGGACGAGCGATAATAGAAAGATATATATCAATCGAAACGAGGAAAACGATGGTATAGAAGTGAAGGGAGGCCAGTGTCAACTAGCAGAGCGACTGGAACGTCCAACAAGAGTCAAAACATTCACAGGTGAGTAGTAGATTGGTCGTATAGGATGTCAGATCCCCAACCGCCAGTGGAATAGACAATCCAAAAGAAACGATTCTGCATGACACAGACAGAAAAGGTAACTCAATGGCTGCTTTATGCCCAGACCTGAAGAGAAAATCGTTAGGAATGATGACAACATTGAAAGGATATTCGGCTTACCCTGAGAGTGCTATCCCAACTGCCAGTGCAAAGGGCCATTCCATCAACGCTGACACCCAAGCAACTGACTCGGTTCTCGTGGCCTGTGAGGACACCGACTCGCTCCCCTTTCAAGGTGTCCCAAACGTTGCATGTCCAATCATCATAACCACCGAATAAGATGCGACCAGAAATGGAGAAGGCGACCGACGTGATTCCACATAGGATGTTGTCATGCGTGAAAGTGTTCAGTTCACGATCGGCGCGAATATCGAAGAGGCGGCACGACGCATCATCAGACCCGGTGGCAAATGCATCACCGTTGGGGAAGAATCTGTGAAAAAGATATTATAGAAAAAGTTGATTGATGTCACATGATAAATTACGCACTGGACAGCATTGATGTCCGACTCATGCCCAGTGAAGGTCTGGGTTGCCCGACCTGATCTGATGTCCCACAGCTTAGCGGTCGCATCGCAGGCTCCAGAAACGAACACGTTCTGGTTGGGTCCGAGTGAAAGGCTGATAAATGGTGTCAGGCCTATTACGCGCATAGAGAGCACTCAAGGGCCACATTACCTCATAACATCGCCGGTGTGGTCGCTGAATTCAACCACCCGAACACCAGCCTCGATGTCCCAAAGCATGCAGGTCATGTCACCAGAGGACGTGACGATTTGGCGATCATTGATGAAACGACAGCAGCTAAGGTAACCAGAGTGAGCGCTCAGCTCTCGAGCACCTTTCGCGTTAGTCCCGTCCTTGTTGTTCAGGCTGTAGATGGAACAGATGTTATCGAGACCTCCACAGGCGACAAAATTGCCGGATGGTGAGTAAGCACAGGTCATGACCCAACTTGACCTCAAAGGAATGGCGTGGACTTTGTTGGTCGTATAGGCATCCCAGACGATGAGTTTGCCGTCCTGAGAGGCCGATACGAGGTGTCTCCGGTCAGCGGCCCAGTGCATGGCATAAATCTTCGCAAGATGACCCCTGAGAGCGCGACGAGGACGCATCACGATACGAGGGAGAGCATCAACTTCTGCGGCCATGGCACGTACTTGGGACAGTTAATAATGAGAGTCAGGCATGAGATGAAGTAGCATATACTCACAGCTGGTATCTGCTGAGGACTCTCGCTTCGCTCTGATTTTTTCCTTCAAACTCTCGGCCTCCCGACGCGCGGCGGCGATTCTCTCCTGGATGTCGCCTTGGCTCTGAGACATTTTGGACCAATCTGCAAGTGGAAATGGCGGTGAATGTGTGTGGGGGGCGCTGAGAGACAGCCGGTGTCAGAAAGTGGGTTGGAATGGGCCAGCTGTTATCACTACCTTCAGGGGGGAAAGACCAGAAACGCCGAAAAAGCGTAAGGAAAAGGAGTGCTGGCAGGTGTACCGGCGCTCTTCGCAGAGAAAGGTAGCAACGACGACGACGAAGGTCGCGGATACGGGATGAGAGGGAGTAAGACGGTGAGGAAGGGGAGAAAAGGAGACTGGGTGATGGAAAGAATAGACCCCGGTTGTAGCTGTTGATGGGCTCGGCCACCGTCGCAACTTGCCGTGCATTGTCATTCTCCGCTCGAAAGTTCTTCCTCCCGCCGTCCCTCGCTCTCCATTCCTCCTCCTCGTCCGCAACGTCGACCACCTCCTCCTCTGCGTCCCCGATACTGCCAGCGAGCTCATCTCCCAGTGGCGCCCCCCTTTGCGCCATCAATTCATATTGCCATTTGCGGCAGCTCTCCGCACGCTTCCTTGTCTTGATCCCATCTTCCTGTCAGAGTAAATCCAGTCAATCAGCGAGCGCCGTTTATTCTCCTGCCTGGTCAATCGACTTGCTGCTCTTCGTTCCTCGAAGTCTGCATCTAAGGCCCCTTTAGGTGTCTATGTTTTTTTTCTGGCCGGGAGAGTCCGAAGGAATTCTCATTACTTGTGGTGTTCAGTTACCCTGTTCCCCTTTGCTGGTTGTGCCTATCATGCCTAAGCGACGGTCATCGCCTCCCGGATCGTCTTAATTTTAACGCGATATCCTTTTGGAATTTCTTTGGACCTGTTGTACGTAGTTTGTCGTTTCTTATCCATAAATAGCCTCATCGGTTGCACAGATGTCTACATTTTCTAAACGACGAACTTCTAGTCACCTCCTGCAGACTTGGTCTGGAGTGCTGAACGGTATCCCTGGTTCGGGCGAACACGCATCATCGGCGGCTTCACGTTCCAGTCGTTTCTGGCAATGTGTAGTCGTGAGATCAGGCGGCGTTTTCACCCGAAGATCAATTTATGTGGTATCACCCTAGGTAAACGTTTTAATTAACGGAGGGAGTGGTAAATCTAACCCCACCTTGGAGTCGCTCTGTAGGACAAGACGGTCCTGTGACCCGTCGACAAACGCTAAGTGTGGGATGTCTTATTCCGCATCCCGGTCTCTGTCGCAAAGAAGACGGTGCACAAATCTTGTATCCCCGCCTGTGCTCCTTTGATTATGTAGGATGAATGTTATCATCGTGCGCAATTCTCTAGATCTGACGATCTTGGTCACGATAGTTTTAGCTCACCAGGTCCATCTTGTATGTTCAAACAAACAACTCGATACAACTCTCGCATTAACTTCTGAACTCCGGATTCAATATGCGGATTCCAAGAGCTGCGGGTACGAGCCCCTTTGTTGTTTCCTGAGTGGTGAACCTGATGCATCTATTAGGAATCCCTTTCCCTTGGATCGTACCGTCAGATGTCTGTTGACCCACGAACGAGACCCGGTGCCGATCGAGGTGGTGCTTGTCAAAGACGATGTGATAGCACTTACTTGCTCTTCCCACTGGAAAGTCTCCACAGGACAGGGCGAAATGAGAGCCTCGCAAATACTTCCGCAGGCTCCAGTAAACTTGTGCTCATCTAGAGTTATGTATTCTGCCTCTGGAACACGGCCCTCTTTGGGATCGCTCCTTAGGACGACAATCCTAGTATCCTCTCGGCGTTTACGAGTTTCATACGCGGCCTCCTCTTCTCCCGCTTCTCGCATGAAATCTTTAGAAGCACGCCTCTGTTAGGTGAGAATATCGCCTAGACCGGAACTATCAATAACCAGAGGATTCATCGCAGCTTTGCAGACATTCTCGCCGCGGTTCCCGGCTTGAAGATGGGGCGTAAGACCTGGAAACTCGGACAGACAAATCACAGGACAGACCGACAAGGTCGACACTTGATAACCCCAATATTCAGCAGAAATCAGGGCTTGTGAGCTGAAAATACCTGGCTATCTGAGGTTTCTGCCTCTCATCTTGTGGCTGACCAACGGACAACATTGGTTATATGCGGCTTGCTGTGTCCGTTGTCTGGAGTCAACTGAAGTTGGCCAAGTTCGCTTGTCGTTGTTGGAGGGTGTAAGCATCATTAGGTCGCTTTCCTGACCTCTAGGCGCGCGTCGGAATGGTGAGGCTGAATATACTGCGTGCCTACGCGCCATTCTAGTCTGCGAGGATGAAATGATTGCTATCCGACAACATTAATGCTCCTCTCCGCTCTCGTCTCGCAAACATAGTTTCATTCTGCATTCACTCGGGTTTGCGAATCCTTCACACAGGTTTCCGGTTTCCTATCACCGACTGACGCTATACTTGTCAACTTCTCTCAAGTCAACCGGGGTAAACGCGTGTGCCTTCCCCCCTGCTATATCAGCATAACTGCCGCCGATGAGTTGACTCATGAATCTGGGGACTCGACAATCGTACAGCCGACAAATTTTCGATGCGCTCCAGAGAAAGTGTCGTAAAGCCGCACGACGAGACTCTCAGACCAATGCAGAAATTCTGGGCCGGGACCATGGTCCAGTGGCCCAGCGGCGCTGCACGATGCCTACGCACGATGCCTTCTGCAAGGAACATGGGCAGACACGACGAGGCCATGCCAAAATTAGATGCGATTGGTCGACTCCTGGCTGCACCCGCTCTGCTCAACTCTTCCTTTGTGTCTTCATCGTGGCTTGCACTGTTCCCTGACCGTCGTTCATGATAACGCACATCCTTGAGTTCCTCTGTCCATCAGCAATTAAACGGATGCGAATTCTGCTGAGCATTGATGTCCGTCGACTTCGTGGATTCCTCGTGGTAGTGCCGCTGCACAAACAGGCTCCTCCTCCGTCGTGTCATCAAGCCGCAGGCATACATACGGACAAGAAACACCCGTTTGACGCCAATACTCTCTCAACTACGTCGATCCTACTCGGAAGGGAGAGAATCTTCTTGGCGCGATGGTATACCCCTCTTACCTGCCTCGTATATTTCATTCTGACATATGGCACGAAATGACCTCGTGTTTATCCAGCTGCAGCATCTCCGTGGTTTTTCTCGACATTGTACTGATAGCCCGCCATAGTCTACTACTTCCCTCTGAACATTTCCGTTGGATCCAGTACTTTTCGCCTTCATCGAGATTCCTGGAATAAATTAATGTCATTTCGTGTTCATTTCATGGACTCCCTTGATTCACCTCTGCGAAGTTTCGTTGTCGACGACTACGATCTTGAGGAAGTTGGTATATAATCCATGCTCGTCGCCTACAATGGTCCACAAGAAAAAAGGGAATGTCAGGTGCGACTGGTAAGTCGTCTCGAATGCACTCTGCTGCCATCACCGCCTAAACACTTAGCAGGTGCTTCTCGCCTCAACGCATGTGAGCCAGTAAAGCCCAATACTCATTCAGTTCGCTGAATCAACCACCGAGCTAGACCTTCAGAGTCGGGGCCAACTAGCTTCTCTCAGCTGGCAAGAATCCTGGGCAGGTCCCAGCAACGAAAGAGTCTGGACACTGGTCTGCAAAAGTAAGCAGCTTAACTTCCATTTCCTGAGCTGTATATCTAATCCTAGGCTTTCGAAGTTGACGGGGAGACACGCGGGCAAGGCACGGCAGCGCACAAGCATGTTGCCAAAGACCGGGCCGCCGATGAAGCATGGGCGTGGCTAGTTCAAAATTCCTCGTAATCGCGTTCTAATTTCGCAGCTTTGGTGCACCAGCCTTTTGGGTAACGGAATTACACATATTCCCTTGTATTTTTCTTAGTAAGCGTCATGACTGGTGATAGCGACTGCAGGGTGTTATGCCGGCAGCTCTGGATGGAGAAAGAATGGGACAAACGGCCTATCCCGCTCGTAAACAGGATCTCCGCCATAGTACCATTCATCCATTTTAAGTAGGCTGTGGCGCGGGCTGTCGGACGACTTATGTTTACCGCTAGCTCTGAGTAAATATCCAATTCTTAAATATTGAATATGGCCGTGATTCTCATGAACAAAACCGTTCAGCAGACAGGACAAAATGCCAAGGAGCATCTCAATACTGTGCGCGTCTCTACTGCTGACGACCCACTGGCCTGACATTTTCTTGACCTCCCACGACCGCAGCCACGGCCTTCCAATTCAGCGGGTTATCATCCTTGGCCCCTTGATCCTTTCCATTTCCATTTCCGCCTCTATCAGGTTTCCTGAAATATGCAGCATCACGTCAGAGAAGGTGGAGGCCGTGAGGGAGAAGAAGTTGGCTTTTCGTACGATTGACCAACAGCCTTTGATCCTGAGACGAGTCACCAGACTGCGCATTTCTGTCCTCCGGTCCCTACGGTGCAATCGATTTCTGGCGTCAATTTCGCATCTTTCGCCAGCCTTCCCTTTCGAGCATCAGCATTAATTTTCGGGGCACTCCAGTGCTACTGGAATCCCAATCTAGGATCAGTGTATTATCTGCAAGCTCCGAACACTTAGGCCCGTATGTCGCTGCGAGATCGCGATAATTGACACCGAAACCAGATGGCTAGAGTGAGCTATTGTTCGGCGTTCTGGTGAAATCCAACACCGTGCCTTAGGCCTTAGGGGCCATTTCTAACATTGTGGTCTTACCGATTGCTTCTTGCTTCTTACAAAAGGGCTAGGATATACCAAAGAGATGCCTGACACCAAGGGGATATCGTCAATCATGTAGAAAACGGCCATCAGGGGTTATGAGCTGAGCAATTTTCAATGTAGGGTCTCGGTACAAACATCGGCCAAAGATGATCATCTTGCAGCCTTCGAATGCATACAAAAAGCGTGTTCAATTGAAAACCCCTCCTTTAGCCTCCTTCCTACCCATCAATCTCGACCTGCAATCATACCTTCGAAACCCCAGCGATGTCGACGAGTGAGGTCCCCTCCGTTGGTCCCTGACACTTTGATTTTCTTACCGCGAGTCATAGATCACATCACTCCCCTCTATAACTGTAGGAGTCAACTCTTTAGCTGAGGCAATGTGTTCGACAATAATTACAGACCTTTCAAAGAGGAATCAAGAGGGCCTTGTAAGCTGGGCCGAGGTCCAGTCCGGACCTTCTCATGACGCCGTCTGGGAGGTCGAATGCAAGAGTGAGTACATCCTTCATGCCAGGGACGTCTCAGTAATATGCTCTAGTTGGAGGCATAGTAAAGGGTGTGGGAAAGGGCTCCTCAAAGGCTGACGCGAAGCACATTGCCGCGAAACTTGCATTGGCGGTACATGATTTCACCATTTGCTATATTCGCACCGCCCCTGACAATGCTGATTAGCAACTTAAGTCCGAAGAGTAACTTATCAACGAGTGCCCATATTGAGCTGGAGGGGAGTTTGGGTCTCTGTAAAGTGTATTTTGTCTACCCGAAAGGATCGTCACGCTAGCGGAAGTATTTGTGTAATTTCCTTTTGAAGTAAATGATGGACCTCCTTTGTCATGTGCCGTCCCTGGACAGGGTCGCGGAGTTGAGTTGCATGTGAGTTCAAAAGTCCGCTTCAAACGCCGCACTGTGACTGTCGCCTGCGATCGCCGTGTACTCACCGTGAGAGTCACAATACCTCAAGCGTCGGACTTGGAGAAGTCTACAATTCTTAACTCACCCTCCACGAGTCCACGCCTCTTGCTTCTTACTTCACAGGCGGGTGGAATCCCGTCGGAAACCACTATGGCGACAGTACTCCGACGCCTCTTTCCGTTCCTTGTCGCCGCAACTACAGGTGGGCTCGGAGCTCTTCAGAACATCTAAACAAACCTAGAACTGCGCGTGCACTTTCTCCTCCAGGTGTCATCTCAGGAGTCTACATATTCAAACCATTGATCGTTAAAGGAGGAGACGAGTCGTTGGTGGATTCAACCGTGTCATATGCTCTTATACTGACATGCTATAATGATGTAGGCCTCCTCCAATCGAATCTAGCATCCCAAACACCTCCGGTGGACCCGATAAATGCCAAGGACAGTCCAGCAACAAGGATACAACCCGGTAACAAGTTGAATCTTGGGAATTTGCCGACCCAGAGAAAGGTGCATCTCGAGTTAGTAAGAGTGGACGAAGTAAGAGTGGACGAATACGAATACGAGGGCAACAGACGACTTTTAACGTCTTCCTTCGCGTTTTGTCATTGTCGCTCTGTTCTTCGCTCCCAGATCTGTCCGCACATCGTCAAGACCATGCTCCGTCTAAATCGCAGAGAATTATCACCTGAAGGACTGTCTCCCCGAGGAATATCATTTCCTTGCGTGTTTCTTCAACGATCAAGTCTTGAATCGTGAACCATTTCTCGTCATCTCCACCACCACCTGCTGCTCGCACGTGGGCTTTCCAGACAGTGTTCTCTTTGTCTCGTGTCGTGCCAGCGACTGATTCAAGCACAACGTTGGCGATCAGATCATATGCAGTTGATGCATTGTCCAGAGGCGCGTCAACATCTGCCGAATGTGCGTTGGAGTGAGAAGGTTTGTCCAGAACCAATTGCAAGGTTACTTACACTCCTTGAAGTCTAAGCCACGCAGCGGGAAGTTAACAATAGTCGGGTTCTTCTCTTCGACGAAGATGTTTTTGGTAAAGCGTTTGAAATGAAGAATGATGTACCGTGGCAATCGCTGGCACTTGTACCGTCGTAATTGTCCCGCAGATTCCTTGGATATGATCGATAAAGAGCGGCTGAATCCGGTGATAAAGCAAAATTACCTGAGTTGTTTTCCCGTCATATTTGGTCAGGACAGAATGTATACTAACTTGCGGGATAATATTCTTCTCAACAGCGTCTTGAAAGAGAGGAGGGGGAGGCAAGTCCACCGCAAGAAACAGAAAGGGAGAAACAGACGTCTTAAGCTCTAATCACAACTCTAAGTTCATCGATTTAGTGACCTGCCTGATAGGCGACATACCGCGATCTATGTCAAATCTGGGCTTTTCTTTGAGACCGGAATCCGGGCGAACCACCACCTGTTGGGTTTCCAAACGAAGTTCCCCTTGGAACGTCTTGAAGATAATGCCTTAAAGGGCGTAAGTGGTGTGTTGTGTCACATCAATGAACTCACTGGAATCCTTCTTCTTTGTGCCACCGAGATCTTTATGAAGACGATTCAATAACCAGCCTAAAAACTCGACGGGATCCCCTTGTTGTTCTAAGCGGAACTTTCCCAGACTGGCCCTATTGACTTCCTGGAGGAATTCATGGGGGCTGACCTGACTCTTGAACAAACGAGGGTTCCAAATCTTCTTGGCAAGACCAGAAAAGCGCTTCAGAAGCTCAGGCTCCTTTCCATGGAAGTTTGAAAGCAGGAGATAGTCCCGTAAAGGTGGGACATGAAGTAGGGAGTGTATAATGACGTTCATGTGGTCATTTCGCTTGATGTTATTCAGGCCAACGTATCCGGGGAGATAAGGCTCATGATTGAGATCGTAAGATAGTCGGAGGAGATGAGAAGGCGATGATAGACTTGCAATGGACTGCGCGGTGAATTTTGGCGCCAAAACGTATGATATGTCCTCTAAGGACGGATCGGATACAAGGTATCCATCCGGGAGAACATAAACCTAAAGCGAGAGTCAGATTGAGGCGCAGAATGCATGAAGAAAGGTATGCCTTTGTAGTTTCCAGATTTATGAAGACGTGATGGTCGTCGTGGATGGAGTGGGCATAGGCATACGACTTGCGACCTCTGCCTTGGAAATATTTACCGCAGACTAGGCAACCATATATGTTGATATTTGACAAAGATACGGAGCAGACCTTTTCGAAATCGAAGTCAAGAACAGCACGGTTGATCTGGGAAGGAACCATGAGGGCTAACAGGGAGACACCCATCCAGGCCGAAGCACGTACCGTGTCAAGATAAAGGTCGGATGGACGCGTCTGTTCCTCCTGATAAGAATGCATGTCTTCATCTTCCTCAAAACTGGCCATTTCCGCCTGGTCTTCTTGGACACCAGACGCGACACCTTGCAGTGCTGATTGCTCGCCAAGTTTAGCTCGTTTCATCGGCCGCTCAGAGTTCCCGGCCGTCGCATTTGAATCTCCTTCGTTACGCTTCATAGATGACTCCGCCATTATCTAGTCTAGAGCGAGAAGGCGCCTGCAAGATGCAAAGTAGCGCTGGCTATAGACAGATGTTTGGTTGTTTGGTTCAGCACGACAGTACTGTTGCTTATGTAAACGTCGCGATCAAAATTTAACCGGGCCGGGCTCGTGTCTAAGTATAGAGTCAACTTGTGGACACGAGAAACTACACCCGCACCGCGACGACGATGTTCAGCAAGGCCGCTCGACTTCCACCCCTTCGGCTTTCAGCTCGCTCCATTCAACTTGTACAGTGTTTTCCATTCAGCTCCTCAGTTCCGAAAACGTGTCCTGTGCCCAATCCACCTCTCCACCTCGATCCTAGTTTACAAACACTACTTCGGGACATTGACATCTCAATAAAGAATGCCAAAAAACACGGCCAACCCAAACACAGAGAGCTCGAGATTGTTACAGCAAGCTCAACGTCTGTTTCGAACCAGTTGGCTGTCGAGGAGTGGGCGCCATTGGAGACATCAGACGAGCTTGAGGAGCTGGAACACGAGGACCGCAAGTCGCCTGCAGCTGCGTTTGGGTCGAACAGCGTTGGCTCTGTTATCCTTCCAATAGAACTTCAGTCGGCAATAAATATACTAATTTCTGGTGAGTACATGGCCTTCAGTTAGCTCTCTGTCGTTGTTGACTCGGTGCTCCAGAAAGTGACAAGTCCATGTTACGCAGTGATGTCAAACGGCTGTTCCACCACACCGAAGGGACAGAGCAATCCGAGTGGGACACCACCTATGACAAGGAATACCGTTCAAGAAAACAAGCATCCCGGCATGCGCTCCGAGATGGGACTGCTTTCGCGACTGTTGCACTTCCAGCTCACTACTCGGCGATCACGTCTGTTCTGCACCACGTCAAACTGCGAATGGAGCCAGGATGGGAGATAGAACGAGTTGTGGATTGGGGCGCAGGAACTGGCAGTGGCCTTTGGTGAGCGCTTGAAGACCGCGGTATTGGATTTTCGGAACTGACCGATCCAATCAAGGGCGTCTCTTTATTCATTCCAGCAATCCGCCAGCTCAGACAACGTCCACGATAAAACTGCTGCAACTTCTAAAATCACGTCCTATGTTTCTATCGACAAACGTGATGGATTGGTCGCCATTGGGAAGAAGCTTGTCGACAGTATGTTCCCCCTTCTCAATTTCCGACTTCCCATCCCGATTTCATTTAGGCACACCCATCGGCGCTCTAAATTTACGATGGCAGCGCGCTTTTAGAGAAGAAAATATTTTACTGCAAGAGGATGGACTAAAAGCCATGGCTTTATCTGCATTCATGCTGACAACATTGCCAACTTCGGCAGCACAGAAAGGCTTAGTCAAAGAAATGTGGGAGAGCGGCGCTCACACTATTGTAAGTGTTTACATTCTTCTAGATGCTTTGCTAATAGCATTGTGAAGGTCCTTATCGATCATAACACGCCAGAAGGGTTTAGAGCCATTGCACATGCCCGAGAATACATCCTGGAACTAGGCCAAGCGGAATTAGAGGACCCTGAGCTCGTCACACAACATCTACGTGGGTCGCACGTCCTTGCCCCTGTCAGCACCCACCCATAATCTTCTATATTTTCATAAAGCTGACCCAGTCATTAGTGTCCCCATGATAGGGCATGCCCATTGCTGCACTCTGGTGGGCATCCTCTTATCTGTGGATTTTCCCAACGTATCCAACGTCCATCCTTTGTCCAAAAGACGAAGCAATCCAAAGTCGGGCATGAAGATGTTGAATATTCCTATGTTGTGATCCAAAGAGGTACACGCCCAGGCCACGTCGGGACAAGCGTTGGAAGAATTGGTGGCATCAGTCGGAGACAATCTGCAAAAGAAACCCTCGCAGCCCCGATGAAGGAGCTAAAGCTCCATGACGAGGGTGAACCTGCTTCTGGGTCTTCTTTGTCAACAGAACCGACAGAGCTTGTACAGACTCCTAGCGAGTTGTCGGGAGAGGAGCTGCAAATGCAACTCCGACGAGAGGCTTACCAGTGGCCCAGGCTGGTTTTCCCTCCGTTGAAAAAGAGCGGGCATATCATCTTGGATAGTTGTACATCGGAAGGTAGAACATCTCGATTCGACTTTGGAGTATGCGCTAACCTAGAGACAGGGAAAATTATGCGTCTGACGATACCCAAGTCACAGGGGAAGCAACCCTATTACGATGCAAGAAAGTCCAGTTGGGGAGATATCTTCCCTCACCCTCCGAAAAATGCGCCGCTTGAGCGATATCAGCCAAAGGTCGAGAGGAAAGGCGGTGCGTCGAGCGCTGGAGGAGATATCGGCAAACGGAAAGACCGATTCAAGAATCGAGATAGGCCCAGCTACACGGTAGTCGCAGAATCTCTCCGAGAAAAAAGGAAGATGTCGAAGCGAGACTACCAACGACATCGCGGAGAGAAGGTGTGGACCGATTAAACCAAGCTGTAAACCTCTTCTCCTTTTCGACCAAGACTACCCAGCCCTCACCCGTGCACGTACTCGCAGTTAGCGTAGAATTCTCAATTAATGATGTAAATCAGTTAGACGCGACACCCCCGCATAACACTAGTAATCTGATATCCGAATCCCTGGTCCTTGTCGAGAACTAAGAATGACCTTCTTGATAGGTATAACTTTCTCAAAACGATCAGCAAAGCTCATCTAAACATTCAGTGAAGGTAACATACCTGCCCGAGTCCCGCCGGAGCTCTTCAGTTTACGATCGGCAGCGTCCGCTTCTTTTGAGTTACCCGTCGCCCGCTTCACAGAAGCCAGGAAATGGCGGACATTCGTCACGACATCTTCAACAGGAAATTGCATCTGCTCTGCGTGTCAGAAAACTGAAGAAAGAAGTTCTGGTGAGAAAGGAAGCCTCACCGTGGCGATCGGCGCTCGAATGTTTCCTGCTCTGTCTGCTCTCCATTCGCTAGTTCCGTGGAGTCGCTGAATATATCCAGCAACGTCCTCCGTCACTGTTCCTCTGCGTTCTGAAGGCATGAGACCAAGTGGGCCCAGGAAACGACCGAGTTTCGGGGTAATAGTGCGGATGAGTGATGGAACACATAAAATCGTGGTGGCACGGTGTCGATTGTTGAGGATCTGAAAGTCTGTGAGAGAGGGACAGAGAGCATAAACGGATGGGTACTCACTCCTTCGATCAATTCCGGGCCTCCAACGATGTGTGCACCCGCTTTCCGAGCTTCCTCCGCCTGTCTGCCCTCTGCAAAAACAAGAATCTTGTCTTCAGCTCTGGGTTTCGCCTCTCTCGGAAGGTTGACGCGTCCTCTTGGAACAGCAGTTCCATTTCCAAGTTCTGTCTTCACGAAGAGTTCATAAATTGTATTCGGGGAGGCGACCTCAGCGGCCTGCAGCAAACTTAAGAATGGGCTCTTACGGATCGGTAATATAACTCACTCTAAGTACTGCAATGGCCTCTGTTAAGGGAAGCTTCAACAACTTGGCTTCTTCTTTCGCAGCTAGAGCAGCCTTTCGCCGAGCCTTGGCTGCAAGAGCCTTTTTGGAAGGAATACGAATTTTGGATTCAGGCTTCCGGCTAATGCTCAACGCGTTGGTTGCGCTGAATTGACGCGCTTGCGATGGCGCAGACTAATGGATTCGTGAGCAATAGTCCAATTGAGGAGGTGAAACGCACTGGTAGCTGCCTACACTGCCGGAATAAGAGCCCAAACATCTTGATTCTTGGAGGTGAGTACTGTCAACAATGAGCACGTTCCGAGTCTGCCTTGTCAGAGGACCGTGGGAACTTCCACCCAAAGACGCTACTCCGCGAACATGTTTGTTCCCTTCACCACTATCCGCCATCTCATACACGCTGCTTGCTTCAAACCCCCTGAGCCGAGAAGACTCATTCATCAAGTACGATCCGCTTCAATGATCGCCTTTACCCCCGTCTGCGTTCACAAATACAGTCGATACTTCTCGCCGCAGGCGGCAGGCTCATACGAGGATCTACCCTCAGAAGATCGGATGGGTTGCTCTGAGCGCCTGTGAAATCTCGATGTCGCGTGTCTGCCATCCTTCCGATTCTTCTATCTGCGGGCGCGGGGTTGATCGTATTATTTCTTCGTCGTTTCAATCGTTTTCGCCTGCGAGTCTGATCATTTTTCCACTCTGAGTGGGTATATCTTACTGTGCATTCCATGCCGGGACCACGCAACGATTTCATTCTGTTCTGAGATGTAGTGAAGCCGAGAAGCAGCGAGACTCGCCTCATGAAATAAGCATAGGAACTAAGCCAGTCGCCACGTACAACGGTGCGCGCGATCGTCTTCATGTCGGACCTTCATCCATGATCTGCGCGGTTTACAAGTTCCTTAACCGACGGCTTGCACATAACGCGAACGCTGCACGCGACCTATGTATGCAACTGAATTGAGTTTGGGATTACCCCAGGTATTTTTGGTGAGTTCTCTACATAGGGATACGGACTCCGTTCGTCACTGCATCGTCGCGGTCACCCGTGGGCACACGTTTTCTTGAGAATAGGCACTATACACGCCATAGAGGAAGATTGTGAACACGACCGATCTAATTCATTTGCTGCGGTCCTGCGAATGGCCATTGGGCTTCTCCTCCTGGAAGGTCCGAGCAGAAGTAGGCCGTTTTGTTTCCACGCTTGAACGGGGCCACCACCTGTCATTCGGCTCCTTTGTGCTTCTTTTCTACTTACACCAATCTCACTCATCCTTGCGACCTTTATGAGGGTTTACCTATAGACAGTGAACTCTGGGCCAGAGCAGCTCTCGACACTTTCTGCCAATCTCGGGAAATGTACTGTGGGATGGATGCGTTCCGCCGCGACTTGGGTAGTTACCTTTTGAGCCGTCTTGTGCACTGGCAGTGCGGTGTTTTAGTTGGTGACGCGCCGGTCTACGCAATACATATTCCACCTCGATATGACATTCCGTTTTCATGTTTCTCGAGCCTTTCAAGTTTCTGCAACCACAGCAATTACGCAATTGCAGATGAGGATACTGTCCCAGTTTCGCGGTCTTTGAAATAGCGTGTGAATATTTTATTGCGTATCATTTCAGGACACGATTCGCAGCTGTTCTTTCTCCGTTTTTGACCGTCTCCTCTTATGTCTACCTCACTTATCCGTCCGACCAGGTCGCGGTTGCCTCTACGAACAACAGCAATCTCTATCAGGCATTATGCTGCCCCCCACTCTGACCAAGGAGGCGACCCCAAACGAGAAGTCGTTAGACGTGTCCTCTTCCCAAGCAACATCCGGAATCGAGCGACACCAATAGGCACCTGGCGTCCGGACGTGGGGCGCGCAATTCAACGCGCCATACCCTCAGTACAGGCACACGAAACTATTGAACGCGCCTGGTTGCTTCACAAGCGCCATGCGAGGAAGAAACGCGAGGAGGAGACCGCCAGGAAGTTCGCGTGCATGCAGAAGGCGATGGACGTGTTGCATGATATTGATCCTCGGCTCTATATGGAGGCCAACAAGAAAGACGATCCTCGCGCCAGGTCGCAAGACGAGATGGAGATGATGAAGAAAATGAAAGTGTCCGAAATTAGAGCACTGGAGGCTAGGATTCGAGGGCTGTTCCCTCGCGAGTTGCGGATACCTACAGAGACACCTTCACGCACGGGTTGGAAATATGAATGGAAATCATTCCATCGACCACTTTAATCGTGAGTGTTACCCTAGCTTTTGTTGTGATATTTAATTTTTCATAACGAATATCGAGTAGCAGACTTCCTTCTCTCGCTACCATTATGAACAGTTTTCAAGCTTCCAGTCGAGCTTGTATCGCTTCAAAATGCCAATGAATATCTCTGCTTCATAATGTACAGATGTCGGAAAATGATACGAAAGCTAAGCACTGGCCACAGGACTCAAGACCATCTGTCATCTCGTAGGGCGAATACCTCTCCTCCAAGCATTCCAGGGTCTTGTCCTCGACTTGTATTGGCCGTCTTGCCAACAACTGCGCCATGAACAGATTCTAGCGCATCGGTCCATTTATTCAACGCCGCGTATCGTTTCTTCTCGAGACTTTGTCTACAACGATTATTAGACGGAGACTTCGAATTGAAAACTTTATGAACACTGACTTCCGGTCTAGTTCAAGTCTCATTCCGACTTGATCGATACGTCCTTCGACCTTGCCCTCTAAGATCAGGCCAATGAGAAGTTCTTCGACTTCCTCCATCGCGACATTGAGTTGCTTTGAGCATTTGAGTACCGAGATAGAAACGGGTAAACAGCGAATATACCTTAGCAAGGAAAGATAGTTCAAGACGAGTGTAAGGCTTGATAAGATCGATCAAGTATTGTGTACGCAAGCTCCGAAGCAGTTCGCCAATGTACGACCTAATAAAGTTATCGTCCATGATTGTCGAACGATTATCTGCAAAAGCATAGTCAATAAGACCAGGGTGAATGGAAACTAATCTTGTAAGCTCACCTTTCAGAATCTTTTCCGCAAGGTGGACCTCTCGGCGTTGGTAGGCATCCACCAGATCCGTCATAGCCTTGATTTGCGGGTCCGTCTTATATGGCTTTGTTTCCTGGCTGTCGAAAGGATTGACCTCACTGCCAGTCAACATATTCGCCAGCACCAAATATTTTAGTACTTGAATTCGTTGGGGTGAACCAGCTTCATCATAGTTGCGGAAGGACTCGAAGAAATCTTCACTGGCCCGATTCCATTGTCCTGGAAACCACCGAATAGCTCGATATTTTGCTTCTTCCTTAGCTATTGAGTTGCCACTTACGCTCGCCCATCCACATCTTCCCACCGCATTCTTTGATGACACCCATGATTCTAGGATGCGGTATAGCTGACCGAACGGCATTACTGGCGTTGTAGATTTCCTGGGGGGAATTACAATGAGAAGGGGTAACAAGGTAATACGATGTCCGTACTTTTAGCTTCTTGAAGTTTCGAATTTCGTTGTACATCTGAATCTCTAAGGCATATATCTCCAGCAGTTGTGTTCCGCGTTGCGATTGATCGTCTGCATCCCCCAACGCTGCGGTCGCGTTGTGAAGATCTCGTATAAGCTGGTATATTTCATTAATTGAACAAATAAAGAGCCATTCAGTAAAGGCACACCTTCGACAGACGAGCAAATTCTTTCCGGTCTAGCCACAATTTGGCGAGCTTCAAATTCGTCTTGACTGAAAGACGCTGTGGGATGCGCCATTAGCCCAAATCATTTCAGGAGATCAATTGACGAACCTCGTTCTTAGCCTCCTCCAGCGCCTTGCGCGTGGCTTGATAGAACTTCTCCAGGATGTCAACCTCAACAACGCCACCCTTTCCACCACCAACGTAATCGAGAATACCATTGATTGACCTTTCGGAATAGTTACGCGTCACAGCCGACTTGGTATATGTGAGGAGTTCTGTGTAGGTCTTCAAGGCTTCAGTCGATCTCTTCATTTGCAGGAAAAGCAACTTTGTCATCTGTTTCAGAGCTTTGAAACCCCTGGAGTGTAGACGCTGAGTATTCAGCGGGGCAAACGAAGACATGAGAGCATACCAGTCGCCCTTCTCATCCTCTTGATCTACAATAGCCCTAAATTCCTTCAGAGCCTCTTCTGGGTTGTCTTCTTTCTTGGCTGTATTCTAAGTTAGATCATGGAGCACTTGGAGAGAGACACGCGCACATTTTGCCTTGTAGTACATATTTTCAACATCGACATTATCCTCGTCATCTTGATCTCCCTCGTCTCCGGAGTAGTTGAAATCCTGGATGCAGAATAATTAGCGATGCAGATCCACGATGCTTCCATAGAGTATCCACATCATCGTCACTTCCTTGCATGTAATCGGCATCATCATCATCCATGTTGAGGGCCTCTGTATATTCCGGGTCGCAACACGTGTATGCTAGGCCCCTGAATGTCTTGCGGTGGGTAGGTATTTACTGTGGTCGACGAAGATTCAAGAGAGTCACTGATATCTCGCACGTGGTACGCGTCAGTAACCGACAGGGACAAACAAAACCACCCCTAATTTCGATCAGAAGCAGCAACTGAGCAATACATGTTATCAAGTCCTCTAAAAAATACTCTACATATCATAGTGTGTCTCGTTAATAAAGTCATAAAACACGCCTTATCTCAAAGTGCGTACATTGGGAAAAGGACGTCGCAACTCATCTATTCAGTACTTGCTCGTCGTAACACAGATCATCCAGATGGGTATATTACGCGTGATCAATTGGAAATACTCCATACCTATGCTTCTTCATCGTCGTTCAACGGCCTTGCATTAGCAAGACTTTCGGCACGATAACATTCATGGAGTCCCCTAAATCATCTTCTCCAGTCGTTGGCTCATTAAGTGGCCAATCCTCTAGGTCTAGGAGCAGCACCAAGTTGGCCGACGATGTCACCAGTCTCACCTCCTTCAATCCCTTCTCTGAGGAGGATGAGCACGATCAATCATCCTATACCTTCGTCACCTTTTTCTCACGTGTGAAGAATTCGCTTTCTGTTCCTCTATCATCTGCGGTCTCTGGCGCAACGTCCAGCTCAACAACTGCCAGCAACACGAACCCGACCACGACCATATCTGAGGCTCGACGTCCATCATACACCACCACCCAAACTGGCACATCCAGCTTCTCCTCTCGAACCAACAATCCAGAGAGACCGAACCCCCTCATTGCTGCGCCAGCAACTGCGGCCCCACCATTAGTTTCGCTAACACCCGCGAGATCAGAGCTCCCGACATACGCGGTCGAATATGATCGCTCTTCTTCCCAAAGGCCGCCATTCTCCCCCTCTTTGGATAAAGGTGACAACGTGCAGTTTGGAACTTCGATTCCCGGATTCCCCATCCAAGACGACGCGCGAAGCGTCAAGACCACAGCGAGTGTTCATCGGTCAGGTTCAGTCTACAAAGTGATGCGGCGTCTGAGAGGAGAAGGTGCGCAGGCGAATCGCCTATACCTCTGGTCGTTGCTAAACCGATTGTAGGGTTATCTCGAGAATACTGGATGGACGACGAGAATTGCAAGGAGTGTTACGATTGCAAGAGTGTATTCACGACATGGCGCAGAAAACACCATTGTCGTATCTGTGGTATGTTTTGGTGCCCCATGTTCACCTCTCCGTCGCGCTTAATGTGAACTAGGTCAGATATTCTGTTCGCGTTGTGCGTCTAACATTATCAAAGGGGCGAGATTTGGAGCTGAGGGGATGGTCCGCGTCTGCAATTTGTGTCTGGAGAAACTGGCAGAAGTTGAGGAAGATGACGATGATGATCGACGTTCTATCATATCATCTGCCACAATGTTCCCTGCTCATCAGCTTGGCCTTGACAATCGTCACCCGCAGTCCCCTTTTGCTGCCTCTCAACTCTTCGGACGCACTGACGAACCTTTCAATTTATTTTCGATCGCGGAAACACAAAGAAAGCCAATCTACGATTCAGATGAGAGCTTTTCTCGCCCAGAGACGCCTCACTTGCGAGAAGGAGAAGATGGTATGTGGGAGGCCGTCAGGGATAATCCAGCGCCGTTTCGACGGGCGCTGTCGGACGAGGAGAAAGACTCAGGTAATTCGCCCAATTCATTTCAAGGAGACGGTTCTCCACAAGTCCCTGACACAAAGAGCAAGCTCGATGTACTGGCTACCAAACCTATCACTATTGACACAGCGACCAGTTCAATACAATTTCCCGTAGGATCTCCAGATGGTCTTGGAACGCCACATAGCCTAACGAAATCAAGAGTCTCTAGCAATGCATATGGGGGAGATTTTGAAGTTGCCACCCCTTTCATCAGAAGCAGGGTCCAGAGTAGGTTGGATCCCGCCACCTTCGAAGCCGAACCTGGCTGGCGTACAAGGCGTGAAAGTACAGCGTAAGCGTTTGGGTCGGTCTATTACTTATGTGTTCTGATTTATTGCCTGTTCATCATAGTTATGCTAAGGAGCTCAATCTTGCGTCCATGCTACATCTGAAGATTATGTTGCGGCAAATGCTTACTCTGGAAGGAATTCCTAATATCAAAGAATGGGAAGAGATTCTCCTTCGACTGGCGCTTCGCATTGCACGAGAAATGACATTTACTGCTCTGCCGCATCGGCAAGGCCAGGATATGGACGTCCGGCGATATGTCAAGATCAAGAAGATACCTGGTGGAATGCCCAAAGACTCGGAATACGTCCCCGGCGCCGTCATCACAAAGAATGTAGCCCACAAACAGATGTCGAGACTCCAGTTAAACCCACGCGTGATGCTCGTGACGTTTCCTTTGGAGTTTTCACGTGTGGAAGGGCAGTATATGCACTTCGGCCAAATTGTCAGGCAGGAGAAGGAGTATCTAGGCAATCTCGCATCTCGCATTGCCGCTCTTCGACCCCATGTCGTCCTTGTTGAGAAGTCTGTCTCCAGGCTTGCTCTGGACGCCCTTGCGATGCATAACATTGCCGTTGCTCGTACAGTGAAGCCCTCAGCAATCCAAACAATTGCGCGCATGACACAAGGAGACGTCTTCTCGTCGATGGACAAGTTGGCTTTGGAACCTCGATTTGGCCATTGTGCTCGATATTCCATTCAAACGTACGACCACCCGTTGATTCCTGGTCGCCGCAAGACCTACATGCGGTTCGAGGGCTGCAACCGCGACATGGGCTGCACCATCATATTGAGAGGGGCTGACATTGATACTCTACGGCGCGTCAAGAAGGTCACTCGTTTCCTAATGTTTGTTGTGAGGAATTTGAAGCTTGAGACCCACCTGTGGAAAGATTCTGTGATCAGTCTTCCTTCGCTCAACTCCCAAGCAATACCATCGTCTGGGACTCGTCAGAACAAACCCAGCCTCTCAGCAACTTCCCTTTTGATGCCCTATTCGAGTTCCTCAACGCAGAAACCTTTTGTTTCTAGTGTTTCTAGTTCAGGTTCAGTTAATTCTCTGTCCGAGCCACCGACCTCAGCCGAAAAAGGTAGTGACGAGGACCTCCCTGATGAGGACCTCCCTAACGAGGATGCAGAGCTGCTTCGCCTCACTCGGAGGATTGATGAATCACTTGAACCGTATACTCGGACATTTATCTCTGTTTCTGCCACCTTGCGGTTCCCTCCTCCTTATCCCATCAGGAGGATGAAGGAGTTAGACGACATGCTGATAGAAGCCAAACGGCTCTGGGAGGATGAGATTGTTCGCCGGGAAGAGCACACCCAGTCTATGCACAGGCAAGAGGAAACCATTACGCCTACTACGGCGGATGTCCAGTCTTCCGAACTACCACTCACCGTTGAACCGGACGACATCGCTGCTCAAATAGAAGCGCTGCCAGTTCTGAATTTGCCGACAACTCCCTTGCCTCAAGAGGGCTTCCCAACTACCAGCTCGCTAGAAGAAGGCACATCATATTTTGCCCTCAACCCGCAGCCTTCCTACCCCATCTCACCAATGCCCTTAAGTATAGTTGTTCCTCGTGAAGAGTGTGACCCTAAGAAGACCGCAGACGACATTCGCCACCAAAGTCACTATACCCTAATAAAGTGGCAGCACGAAGAATTCAGACGTATCTGGGAGTGGTATCTTCGCAAGAATCCCGATGATTTCGTTGTTGAAAAGTACCAGTGCATCCACCTCCGAGAATATACAGTCCCAGGCCCCGACATGGGTCAACATCGACCTTGTTTCGAGCCAACACTACGATATGTCAAATTCTATGGCGAAAACGACATGACTCTTGGACAATTCATCGAGAGATCCGTAACCGATACTCTTGTTCAATTCTTGGATCCCAAAGCTATTTGCACCGGCAAGGGTTGTGACCAGCCCCTTGCCCGCCACTGCAAGGTCTATGTACACAACGAGTCCAAAATTTTTGTTGCTGTCGAGCAATGGGATGGTCAAATCATTGGTCGTGCATTCCATCCTTCACCTGATCTTGTCACCACCTGGAGCGCTTGCCGTGTGTGTGGGTCCGCGACACCTTTCATCCCTGTTTCCGAAGAGATGCAGCGCTACTCGTTCGCTAAGTTCTTGGAACTTCATTTCTATCCGGCAGATGTTAAGTTAGTTCAGGGAGCAGGTTGCCAACACAACATCTATCAGCATCACATTCGATACTTTGCATCCAAGGGCATGACTGTGCGTTTCCAGACAGATCCTATTGTCTTGCAAGAAATTATATATCCCCCCTTCCGAATCCGTGTTCGACCCGAAGCACAGCTGGAGCTCAAGAACGCGGACTTCGACAGGCTGCATCGTTGCAACATGCTCTGGTATACGGGCCTGATTGACGATTTAAAGCTAATTATCATTGACGCAGCAACAGGCGACCAGGAGACGGACGCACAACTTTTGGCGGATATCAACACCCTTATCACTAGAGCTGAAGCAGAACGGAAGGATATCACCAGACTCATAAATCAGATATACAGAGACTCACTGCCATCTGACACCCTAGCGCTGAACCAGGTCCATGCTTATCGACAGGATAAGATTGTGGCCTGGCAAGCGGATTTCGATAGATTGCCCAAACCTCGACCGATGCAGACCCTCAGTCGGAACAGCAAAAGATCTTCAGCTTTTGGATCTGTTCGTGCCATGTGGCCCAGGCGATACGATCTGGCCGGTGCATTTGAGAGTCCCCATTTACCGTCTTCCAGCGTGTCAGAAGCGGAAGAAGGACCTCCCAAGCAAAAGAGGGTAGTAACTGGAGACTCTATGGCGTCGTCTGCGTCAGAAGCGTCCGAGCCAGAGACAGGGCCAGAAACAGAAGAAATTACGGACAAACGTTCCAGCAATGTCGATGATCTACGATCCCCCGTACCTGAGGGTTCCAAACCGCCTTCTGAATCGATGCAGACGACACCCAGCGATGTGCAACCAAAGTCAGACGCCGATAGTGATTCCACCATTGGCGCCGCTCGCGAGGATGTCGGCCCCGAAGTACCTATTCCAACGCAGGTCAGTGTCGACTTCGCTTCTTGCTTCTGAAATCAGAGTACTAACCTTTATCTTGCAGGGAACAGAACCCGCCACTGGAGATACCGCTGCCAGGGCCTCCCGATTACCGCGGCGAGCACAAAATTTGACCGTCGCTGAGCTTGTGAAGAAATATCAAGACTTCCTCCCTGCGCAAGGGGTGCAAGATCTGGCGCAGACTGCGTTCGGTCCACGCCCAGTCATGTCCGAGAGTGAGCAAGAATATCCTTCACAGTTCACTCTTCGACCTGTAACTCGTGGCAAGAGTCGACATCGTCTTCCCGTCCGAAAGCCCTCCACTTCCGATTTCGAGCAAGGTTATGCCGCAAACGTGGCACCTCGGTACTTGTCCAACTCGCGAAAAACCTTCGCGACTGCCACGGGTAGCCGCATCCCTGGCCCAAAGGGAATAGGTGCCCTCGAATCGCAGCAGTCGTCGAGGCGGCCTTCACCAGAGAAACGCCCTGTTTATAGTGAAGGTGGGAGAGAAGTTCGATTCAGTCGTCCGGCTTCTCCTCATGGAAGCAGGTTCCTGACCAGTAACAAGCAAACTAAGCCTCGAGTCGTTAGTCGATCCAAGGATAAGGTTGTACCACGACCTCCTTCAACTACCGGTAGCAAATTGGCTGCCCGACGCCCACCATCAGTAACCGGCGGCAAAGTTTCTAGCATGGCAAAACATTATGAACGGCTGGGCCGCGATGCGGAACGACAAAGGAGCCGATATGCCGTCATTAGGGGAAAACGCGCTCGTCCAGTCGCTTCCGCTCGGGCAAAAGTGGAGGTCCTTGACAGTCTTAAAGATGCCATCGCGGATGATTCTGAATCCTCCGATTCCTCAAGTGAAGCTGATGACGAAGATGAAGGTATAGACGAAGAAAGACCAGTTGGACTAAAGATTCGACCACAACTACCAACATTAGATCTCCCTCCCCCGGACCCTGTCCCGCAAACCGCGCCACCCACTGAATCATTTCCCGAGGTTGAACACTGCCAGCCTGACTCTCAGGAAGAGGAACCCTCCACAGCACGTCTCCCACCGCCTGGCCAGATATCCTTACCGTCATCTCCTTTCTTGGCCTCTATGAAGGCGAAACAAGAAATGGCGCTCACCCCACCTGCGCCGGACATCGAAGCAGGTGGGGTCGAAAGGAACTCTATTCTCAAAGCGTTGTCAGGGTTTTGGCCCCAGCCTACTCGTCACGCTCCCGAGGACGACACGATGAGCGATCCTGAGCACATTTTCCGCGATTCCTCAATGGTAGTCCGCCTCGATGAACCTACATCCATTATTGCTTTAGCCCTGAAGTATGGTATTGGCCATCACTTGCCTTGTCTATTACTGACCAATTGCTAGTTCTCCGCAATACCGCGAGATGCTTGCGAGATCTCGAGCGGACAAAAAAACTGCGCGGGAAGCAAAGCTTACAGAAGGAGAAGTTTTCATGCCAGATGATCGATCGATTGCAGATTCGACGTCTACTTGGGGTGTGGTCAATCTAGACTCCGTCGATTCTACAGACCCTACCGACGATTTACTCGTTCCGTCTTCTAAGCTGCCATGGGCAATAAGTATGTCTATGTTGCAAACATTTTCGCTAATATGCTAACTGTATGATGGAAAGCTTTCGAAAGCGGCGGATTGACCATTAGCTGTACTGTGCTCTACCCGGAACATTTCGATGCATTACGAAGGACGTACGATTGCGAGAAGAGCATGGTGGAATCTTTGTCAAGATGCGTTAAATGGAATGCCAGCGGTGGAAAATCTGGTTCAGCCTTCCTTAAAACGAGAGGTTAGCATTTCCGCTCTAAAGTCACTCTTGCTAACGATGGTCTAGATGATCGGTTCATAGCCAAAGAGTTATCCAAGCCAGAATTGCAGACGATGGAGACGTTTGCACCCGCCTATTTCGACTATATGTCCTCGTCAGTCAATGCCAATGTCAGTCTGATGCAGGAGATGGTAGTACACGATGACTAATGTGGAAAATATGCAGCGACCAACCCTGCTAGCCAAAGTCTTCGGGTGTTACAAATTAACGTTCAGGAAAACTGGAAAAGAGAGAGGATCCAGCAAGTCCAAGTCAATGCAAATGAATCTGGTCGTTATGGAGAATCTTTTCTATGACAGACGTTTCTCTAGAGTCGGTACCCTCCCCCCTCCATTACACTCTCCTACTCACATCGCGTAGATCTACGACCTGAAAGGGTCAACAAGGAATCGCCACGTACAATCGACCGGCAGAGAAAATGAAGTTCTACTTGACGAAAATCTTGCAGAAAGTGAGTTCTCGAATCCTCGGGTGGCTGTTTTATTTATTTCTTCTCAACTAGCTGCTCACCTGAACCCTCTCCACCTCCACGAGCACTCGAAACGCATTCTACGTGGTGCTTTGTACAATGATAGCAAGTTCCTGGCAGATATCAATGTCATGGATTATTCCTTGGTTTGTGGGGTGTGTTGTTTTCCTTTTCCCAGCGAGACAAGATCTGAGGGAGTTTCAGGTTGATATTGTGAAGAACGAACTTGTTGTCGGAATCGTGGGTACGTAATATTCTCTGGTGTGTAAGTTGGCACTTAGACGTCGAGGCACAGATTACATCCGCACTTACACATGGGACAAAAAGCTAGAGAGTTGGGTCAAGGAATCTGCCTTCTTGGGTGGTGCTGGGCGAGGCGAACCTACCATTGTAACCCCAAAGCAATATCGACAGCGGTTCCTTGTCGCTATGGATCGCTACTTCCCCCTGGTAAGGTGACAGCAGGTCTATCCTCCCAAAAGATATTGACATGGTCTTCTTGTGTAGGTGCCAGACCGATGGATGAAACAGGTTGAAGCCCCCGAGGAAGATTCTACTGTCCTGTCTGAGCTGTGGCCAGACTGGTGAACGAGCTGCCATGAGTCCTCAATTCTTGCTCTTGCATTAGTTGTACAGTTGTATATGTAATGTAATGTGTTCACGCCTGATATAATGTAATATTCAAATTCAAATCACCCCATTTTCAGTTTCTTGGCTGGTTGGGGAGTCCCATAGTCTGCGTCCTTCCGCTTCATCGTAAGGCTGGAGCGCCAGGCGCTCATTAGCTCTTGAACTCGTCTTTGAATGGCTAGAGCAATTGGGGCAACCTCTGACTCCAGCCCGTTGAACTTGATTGCATTTTGCACCATTAATTCGAGTTCGGCTTCGAAGGCTTCAGGTGTTTCATATTTGTCACTGTCCAGTTTCTGTCGGATGGTTCTCAAGTCGCGAGCATCCTTGCGAGGTATGACATCAAAATAAGTGGGGATACCCAATGCGACTGGGTCCACTGGTTCGAAGAAAATCCAAAATCTATGATTCTAGGTCAGAGTCCCATTCAAGAGCTGGAGAGATGAATGTCTTACGCAGGGTCCTTGGATAAAGCCGTCATGATGCCCTGCAAACCACGCTTTTCCTCCTTGGCCAACTTACGCCCCAGCGCTTTAGGCCACTCCTTCCGAGACACTTTTTCGACCGCATCAGCGCAAACAGTAGGATAGGTACCTGATGGGTTGAATTGATAACAGTTGCGAAATACGAGATCCACATCTGCCTTAAATGACTCCATGGTCGCATATTTGCCTTCGTCTAATTTCTTAGATATGGTACCGAAATCCATGGGATGCTTGATTTCGTCGAAATAACTGGGAACGGGTTGAATATTATGTCCGAGGAAAGGAAGAGTTCGGACTTACGTCGGGCAACCGTCACGGGCTGGATCAACTGGAGTAAGGAAGATAGGAGCCTCGGGTACTTTGACAATTACTTTGAGGAATTCTTTACATTTCTTCAGGTTGATAGGTGTTGCTTGCATGGGTCTACGGGGCCCAGGAGATGGAGCCGAAGAGGGAACTATGTCCCTTTCTTTCTCTTTCCCTTTCAACGAGGGAGCAGGAGCAGAAACAGGAGTTGGAGCTGGAGTTGGAGCTGGAGCTGGAGCAGGAGCTGGAGAACTCGTGGATGTCGCAGGGCGTGATGAATCCACCGGCTTGTCTTTCTTGATTTTGGTTGGTGGCGGAACAGGCTTGTGAGGTGGTCCTGGATGCGGTTTGGATGGTCCTGGAGGCGATGGTCTTTCCTTTTTGGGCGAGGTTGCAAGATCTAGGATTTCGTCTTCATCGAGGTCAATATGTTTCCGCTTGCCATTGACCACAACACCCGGAGTGTGCCTCTCAGCCAAGGAACGCTGGCGCTGCTCGTTTTTCTCACGTTCAATGGCGAGAACTTCTTGAAGTAAGTCATGTGATCCATCGTCAACATACGGAGGCGGTGGTGCGTCAAGTACCAAGCTCGAGGGCGAGTCCGTCAATTTCGGCTTCTTCTTGTGAGGTTTCTGGATCTGTACCGGCTCTGGCGCCTTGGCATGAGTGTGGGACCCAACTTTCAGTTTAATTGTTGGACGAGATGAAGATGCTGCTGGGGGTGTGGAGTCACGCCGTTGTGGAGCAGCAGGAATCGGAACGACACTTGGTTCTGGGAATGCTTTCGGAACAGGAGGGAGAATGCGTGGGGCAGCTTTTGGCGCAGTAGCAGGCGTTGGAGGGGGAGGAGGACGTGCTTTATCTGCTGCTTCCAATGTTTTGTTGATGATAGCCCATTCTGAACAGCAATACGTCAGTAAAGGGAGTTACAATAAGATAAACATGCGTTACGTTTCTCAAAGAAAGTCTCCAGAGTGATTGCTTCTTTGTGGACGAAATGATCAGGTAGATTGTATGTCTTGGCATTAGCGACCATGAGGCGGAAATCAGCTTGGAAGGAGAATCTATCCTTATACATCCCCTCTTCCAATTTGGCGCCCATTGTGCTGAGGTCCATGGGATCTTTGATGATGTCATAATAGCTAAAATTGGAGGTACAGCATCAGAAAAAAATTGATCAGACGTATATTAGGACGTACTGGGGAGCGTGATCTCGAATTGGATCAACAGGCTGCAGGAAAGGACCCGCATGCTTATTTGCCTTCAGTTTCTTCAAGGCGTTACGAGAAGCTCTCAGATCGTTCAAAGACATTCCTCCTGATTGAGGCTTTGGGATGTGCGAAGGTTTGGCACTGGGCTTTGACAATGAAGGCTTCACTTTGACCTTGGGTGCCTTGGGTGCTGGTAGAATATTTGGAGGTGGAGTAAAAACGACGGCCTTCTTCGGTGCTTCTGCAGCCGGGGTATTTGGCAACTTCGGGAGGTTGATGTCTGGGTGGGGGCTGGCAGGGAGCCTGAGCTTTGTCGGAGGGTTCAGAGTGACAAGAGGGGCCTTGTTGGGAGGGCCACCCGATTTGATAATGCGAGGCGTTTTACCTGGTACCTTGACCGCTGGTAGAGGGGGGGGCGCTTCGATGACAGGCGTGCTCGGAATATGGATCTTGACGGACGGCGGGGCTTCTTCAACAGGACGAATGAGGAGGTCCGCTAGCTTCAGGATACACCACCTAACCTCATGGTCAACATCCGCGTTGCTTTCAAATACTTCAGCAAGAATAATTCGAGAAATAATGGCTGAGGCATACAGAGCGATGGGCATGAGGAACTCCCTCAATATTTCATTTTTGCCAACCTCGCGGTCTTTGCGTAGCACCTTGATCATTGTTTCCATCTCGCTTTTCTTTGACTCCTTCAGCTTTTCTTGAGAATTGCCATCTTCTTCAATCAAAAGGGATTCCGATTCTTTTGCAGTTGCTTTCATCTCCCCCATTTGAACGAGAAGTGCCAAGCTCGAGCAGGCGTTCCGGGCGACATGTCGCCTGATGACACGGCATGAATCGTTTGCCATAACGGCGAGGATGTACCGCATTATTTGAGGAGTGTACCATTTAGTGAGAAATAGGCCGTCAAAGGCTGCAACGCGAACTTGAGTGTAATTTCCTTCCCTATCTTTCCGTCAATGTCTATCCGGATATATCGTGGCAGACTCTCACCTCGTGAAGGGGAAGAATATCCTGGGATGAGTATGAACAAGATTTGCGATCCCGAGCGCCATATAAAACTGAGAGTACGTGAGAGCGGATGAGCCTGGCCGGAAACTCGAGAAACGAACGACTAACCTCCATAGCTGCAATTGTCACAATATTGTGAGGAGACGGAATAAGCCGATCCATGCTACGATAGCGGTCTACTTCTGTGCGAGTGAGCTTCACAAGGTCCATGTCCTCGGTTGTATATTCTGTGCGCGTTTCCGATGGCAGTAGTTCTCCACGTTCTGGGGGAGCGGTTGATATATTGGCATAAGCCGCAGCAGATATAACGGTGCTGATATAGAAGCCATCAGAGTACTGGACGTGAATCAGATAAATGTCACTCGGTAACAAGGTTCCAAGGCTCACAGGGTTGGAGGTGTTGTCATTATACCGCAGTTGGTCAATGAAGAACTGTCGCACAACGGACGGTGTTTTGCCGTTCTCAAATCGGACTTGGGAGATGGCGGATACCAGACTCTAAAGCAGAACGGCATGAGGGCAGAATCCCTCCCTCAGCAGTAAAAACAATACCTTGCGTACAAAGTACTCTGGCAAGTCAGCAAAGTCATTTGGCTTTGGAACATATTTATGTGAGAAAAGATCTTGGTTAGGATCTTCTGGGTCGTAACAATAACGGAGGAAGAGCTTGAACACATGAAACAATCCCAGGAAATCGAGCTTCCGAATGGCACACTGTCCAGGACATCAGAGGTTTCAACAAAACTATTGAAAAAAGGCACTCGCCTGGACCAAAGCCAAAGCTGCTTCACACCGAATCCGATAGTAATAGTTCGACACCAGTACCGTTTTGGTCAATGTGCTTGACACGATTGCCGTGGGCTTCTCGGCCAATGCGTACACAGCCTTTGATGCATGTTAAGACTTGTGTCTTGCAAGTGTCAGACGCGACGCACCTCGAGCTGCGCGACAACATCTCTGTCTCGCTGCAACTGAGAAACCCACATGAAGTCGGGCTGTTCGAATTTGATGTTTGCTATCCACTCAAAATCTGCATCCATTCGAATCCACTCATAAGTGGCCCCGCTCATGATGCCTTCATCCTCTTCAGTCCAATCCACGACCTTCCAATTCTCCCGTTCTTGCTCCTTCTCCCAAATTTCGAGGCCGAAACCAATGTCGACCATCCCCATGGCCTCAGCAGCCTCAGCATCACCTTCAGCTGCAGCTTGGGCAGCGGCTTGTCGTGCCAGATACCTTTTCGTGTTCCTACGCACACGCTTATACTTGGTGTTGAAAGGCACCTCATAGCGTTTGAAAGGACTACGAATATCCAAGACGTGTTCGTACGGTGTGCCATCAGCTTCGTGAATGCGTATGGTCATCTGACCCTAAAAACACTGCTAGTCAGCGGATGTTATATTCCTGAGGGTAGCAGGGATGTACCTCGAAAAATGGAACAGGCTTCATTAGGGCCTTGGAGATCTCGTTGCTTTCTAAGGCAACAGCTGCTGGGGCCTCCTGTCGCATTGTAATCTCGACAGCCATCTTCTTCCGATTGAAGGAAGCAGAGAATCCAAAAGATGGGCACCCACTCCCGTAAATCCACTGCTCTGCGAAACTTCTTGGATCAACGCCGCTGACTTTCCGACAAGTTCGGAGAAAGGTGTGCGTAGACAGTGCATTGTTCTGCAGTTCTCCACTGATTGCTGACAAGAAAAGCTTGGGCAGAACACGGCTCAGACCCAATGAAGTACCAGATTTGCCTAGTCGGCGGTCCAAGATGTGAAGAACCAAGGGTGCTTTGAGGTTGATAAACGGTAAAGCTGCGCTATCTGGTGGGTCCAGGACTTGAGGTTGACAAATAGGAGGCATCCCTCCGACATCCCACGCTAAAACACGCTGCATATCTTTCTTGAGCCTAAACCGGTAGTCGTTATTCCCGAATAATTTGCGCAGGAAGAGACCCGTGACGTAAGAGGCGAGGCCATTTACAAGCCATAAATCAGACCAACTCTTGGGGATGATGTTGATCCCCGACCACTGACAGGCCAGGCCATGGGTGAGAGCATGTCTTGTTTCGATAGCTTGTTCAATGGCATCTTCACCATAGAGAAGGTCTGTTGTCAACAGCGACAGTGTAGCACTATCGAACCGTTGGGTGGGTAGTTGGTCAACAAACACCACTTTATACGAGCCGAAGGGATAGGAACCGCATTCGGAGGTGTAAAAAGACATCGCAGGCCGTAACACCAATGTGGAAGAGTTGAGGAGTAGCTCGTGACCTGGCAGGCAGAAGGCGTATATATGAGGTTGGGAAGAGCCTGTCGTGTCCTCCGCAGTACTGTCAGGAGGGATGGAAAGTAGATGGAAGGGGCCGGCAGCGAAAGCGATGTGTTGAACGGAAGTAAGGACAGGTTGAGAGAATAGGAAGATCGTCTTGTTGGAATTATACGGATGCGCAACCTGAGAGGAATGAGCAGGTTTCAGACAGCTCGTATGAAGAACTGACCTGTTCGACCAACTCGCCACTGCATACAACCATTGTTGGAATGGCGTCGCTCGGTTCGTCGTCGTCTCGGCTTGTATCACGCTCCTCTAGATAGCGAGGTACTACAAACTCGAACTCCCAAGTGCACTTTTCCCACAAGTTGTCCAGACACGGGACCCAGCACCTGGCGGAATCAGGGGAGGAAGGCGTAGTATACGCATGAGGAAGACGCTGACAAACGGTGTTGGTGACAGAAGAGTATAGAAACGACAGAGGCTTACGAAAGGATACGAATCACTCGGGAGGACGAATTCGAACCCATCAGCTGGATTGCGCAAGCTGTAGGAGATGTTGATGGTAATAGGAGAGAACTCTGGCGTCGTGGCCTGTGTCTGGGCGAAGCCTGGGGTCTGTGGCTCCGGTGTTGCGACTGTACTCGTTTTGGCCTTCAAATAAAACAGGTGATAAAACACGAAAACGCACTATCGTTTCGAAACATATTCCCGGACGAAGAGTGGCCAGATTGCTTGAGGACCACCTGCGCCGGAATTCCAATCGACAACTCTCCCTCATCACCCTCCTGCAGCGCAGAGTAGACCTTCCGTTTCAGTTCTGGATGACGATGACAATCTTGAGCTTCGGTTGGTCCACCCATGGTGATGTTGGCGAGTGGATCAAAGTGTGTAAAGTCAGCTGCATGGCCCGCGACGTTAACTTTGTGAATAGCTAGTAAAAGGTCAAGGAAGGATAAGCAGAGATCTCTGAGAAAGAATTGGCACGCACTGCACTGCCTAGAGTGAAGATGAACGGTACGGAGTTCGTTGCTGGTTGGTACAATCGTGATCTCCGTGTACCCCTACAGCAGCATTAGTGCTTGGTGACAAGGCCACGGAAATGGGTAATCACGTACCCAAAGCGCTCCTGAGAAGTCTATCTCCAAAACAACTTTCTGATGACTAGTAGAGACGACAAGGGTTGTCAGTAAGCTCCTGAAGGCAGCCAGTTGAAGATGGAACTTATATGGAGAAGCCACGGCGAATATGCTCGCGTTGGAGAGAGATTCTTGAGTCCATGGTGTAAGGGGAGCTTCAGAAGTCAATGAAGACCTGAATGAAACAAAGATGAAGAAGGACGAGGGAGAGGGGAAAGTAGGTTGACGTGCGGCGGCGTTGAGTCTTGTCCAGTGGGTGATGGTCAGGCAAGACCCAGCTCTTGCTTATGTAAGTGGACCTCTCCTCGTTTCGGACTACCATGCCGCCAAAATCAATATTTCGCCAGCCCGGGGCAAGACACTTCCAGCTCGTTCATCGCTCGCAAAGAGACCCTCTTATCAACGATCCTGACGCTAGCGAACATGTATTGAAGCCCTTTGAACGAGAAAATTCTAAGGTGTTTGATTATCATCATTTTCTTCTTTTATGCATGCTGATCTCCTCCAGGGAAAGACTCGCGCCGACCTTGAGGAACTCTTTTCTGAAGAAGGCGCAGCTCCCGGTCACAGAAAATTTGGCGAGTCTAGCCTCTACGGAATTTACTACGATGATACCGAATACGATTACATGCAACACCTCCGGCCAGTTGGTGTTCAGGAAGAGGGTGTGAATAGTGTTCTGATAGAGGCACCTTCTACCTCTAAGCAAAAAGGCCACCAAAAGCGTGGAATTAACTTCGACCTCCCTGAAGGCGTGCTTGCATCTACTTACGAGTTACCTCGAACCTTCGAATCACAGCAGGCTATCCCAGATAGCATAGCTGGTTTTCAGCCTGGCATGGATGCCCATCTTCGACAAGTCTTGGAAGCACTTGAGGACGACGCATTCATCGATGATGACCTGGACGATGATTTCTTCGGGGAACTGGTCGCGGATGGGGAACGGGGCAGTGACGAAGAAGTTGGCTTCGAGTTCAGAGAAGAGGGAATAAATGAAGAAAAATCGCAGGACACTCAGTCAGGATCTGTGGACGAGAGCTGGGAGAAGAGATTTGCAGATTTCAAGAAGTCCCGATCGTCACTAAACAACGAAAGTCGAAGTGATGACGGATTTGCTTCGGAAGGAGGGGACACAGTTGGTACGCTTCCTGCTCTATCTGTTGTTGGAGGGAAGAGAAGGAGGAAAGGGACGAGCGACGCTTCCGGCTACAGTATGAGTAGCTCATCCATGTATCGCAACGAAGCTTTGCAGACACTCGATGAGCGCTTCGATCAGGTTGGATATTAATTCTTTTCAAGATTTTTCTGTTCTGATTTATTTGTCCCCTAGATGATTTTGAAGCAGTATAACGAAGACGAGGGAGGAGAAGCGTCTGAGGATGGTCATTCCGATGACGCCCCGGAGCTTATTACTTCTCGTGAAGACTTCGACTCCATGGTTAACGACTTTTTGAACGATTTCGAGATTGTGGGTAGGAAGATGAAGCCGAAGATGGAGGGTGAAACGGGTGTTGAGAAACTTGACATTCTTCGCCGTGCCATGGGACAAGACGACCGAGTGCGCATTGCCGATGGTGACGAAGGAGACATCGAGGAAGACGATCCTTTTGTTTCGGACGACGAAGCCAAGAAAGATAGATGGGATTGTGAAACTATATTAAGTTGGAAAACCTTTCTTTTCTCATCCCAGCCGCTGGCGCTAATTCTTCCCATCAGCCACTTACACGAATCTTGAAAATCATCCACGTCTCATACGTGCTCGAGAATCCAAGCCAGCGCCAAAGATCATTCTTGACCGGAAAACAGGGCTGCCGTCTCTTTCTGATCCACCTCAACCCAAGCCATCGACAAACCAGGTTTCATTTGCACCAACATCAGACGATACTGACGAATCCGACGATGAGAAGAGCATCAACAAAGGTGCGATGATCTCATATCCTTCAATCATGCCTGACTCCTCAGCCGCAGTCCATCAAACTATTTCTCGCCCTCGAGGTGAATGCAAAGAAGACAAGAAAGCAAGAAAGGCTGCCCTCAAACACGAACGACAAGCCCGGAGAACCCAAAAAAAGTCAACGAAGGAGCAGTTTGATGCAGAGATGAAAGCACAGAAAAAGAGGATAGGAAATAAGGAACTTAGACTGAAGACATTGTAGCGTATACGATGAAGTTCATTTTCGATCTTTTTAGATTCGCAATTATGCCAAGCAACCTAATGTGCTGATTGGCTTGGCGTATGTAACCATCTCCTATGAGCTCCATCGATAGCAGCTTTCGACTCTTCTCAAACTTTCACCTTACTTCACCGAATCACCGTGTAGCACGTACGGAAAGATGGGATTCTCGCCAAGTATTACGAACATTTTTCTTATGCTGACCGTTCTGGTCTTTCTTCTTCCCGTCGAGACCTATGCGTTCGGAGCGGGAGATATCCCTGATTTCGCGTATCTCAACGGTGAGCACCTTCACCGCGGCGTTCGACGCTCTGATCGTTTTCTCGTCTAGACAAGGCATTCCGACATGGTGACATTGAAAATGTCCTGGAAACTCTTGTGAAATCGGCTGGAGGCACTATTGGAGGCGCTAGTCTCTTGGGCATCGCTTCTTCGGTCCTTAAGCATGTCGCCGGTGGCTCGAAATTCAGCAAGAGCGATATCAAGAAGGTGTACTTCGTAAGTGGCCCCTCCTTGTTACATCGCTTAGCCGTCTCAAATGCCTGATTCACAGGGAAACTGGTTAAGAGACTATTCGCAAGTGAGTGTCAGCCTCCCATCTGACGTCATTGATTAACCAAGAGACCTCAGGCTATGGACATCGCGGGCCTCAGCAAGCTGTCTGCCAATACTCTTATTCTCGTAGTTTCTGTTCTCGGTTTCATGGTCCGTGCTGAGACACTAGGACCCTATGTTCTGATTGGTCATGACGAGATTGTTCTAGACCTTTGGTTACTCCACCGAAGAATTTGAAGTAACTGCTGACCGTCTCGGTGTTTATCTTCCAGTGGTATGTGCCCTCTTTCCACTCATAAAATCGGATCCTCATAAGTTGTAATAGGAACATATCGACAATCCAAAGTAATGCGCCTTCTTAGTTCGTACGATTCACGTACTTAATTATTACCGCCGCGCCAGAGGCTATGCGGAAAAAGAGGGAGATGCGCGCAACTTCCATCCAAAGCTCCGACCGCCTGTGCAGAGTGAAGAGCTTGAAATTGATGCACGCACCGGTATGAAGGTCCGTCATCAATCTTATTTACCACGGACTTTGGATTTGGATTCACTCTGTTCACAGAAATATATGGCCACAGAAAATCAGGGTTGGGATACATCTACAGCGTTCATTCGCCGAACTTTTCGTACTTGCATTGAGCGAGGTCGCCGCGCTCAGGGCAACGAGAACGCAGACTTATGGGAGGCGTACCGCTTGTTGGGTACTGGCTTGCATACCATGGAGGACCTCCTTGCCCACAGTAACTGGTGTGAGTTAGCCCTTCGAAAACTAGGGCACGGACAAGTTTTCTGCCATGTTGGCGACAGAGGTCGGCTTTTGTCTATGATTCCCATAAGAGGAATTCAACACTTAATTTGTTGGACAGTCACAGTGAACACCCCCAATGGCGCAGCTCCTCCTCTAGTTACAGGCACCTTTGGAAGTACGTTTAGGTCACCTCCTACTCCTCTAACTTTGTGCTGACGGTCTCTCCGTTGATGCTCAGGCGCGGACTTTTTGCACTCCTTGTTAGGAGAAGCGGGAGAGTATGTTCCAACATCAAATACAATGATTCCCACCATCATCTAATTCTTGACTGTAGCAAATTGAGTCAGGCCAGTGTGACTGATCTCTCAAGCAAGATGAGCAACGTAAGAAATTTCTGTTCACGTTACTCAAAGTGTTTACCATCGAGTATAGGCTTCGCAACAAGGTGGCAATAAACCAGATATCTCGAAGCTACAGAACCTCCTCAGCAAATTTGGAGGTGGCGGTGATGACAACAAACTGAACAAGGGAGAAGAAATCAAGCAGCAAGCCCAAGGATATGACTTCAATCCTGACAACGTTGCGCCACCCGAAGTTCAGCAGAAGCTTCTTGACATTCTGAAATGGCATGACGATGTCATGAGGGACATTGTCAAGAAGATTGAGATGGTGCCGGGTCTCACCGACTTATTAGAGGAGTTTTCAAATGCCCTGAACGAATGTGAGCGTTCAATTTTCGTATTCATCACTTAGATTTAATTCTTGTATGTCAGACATTTACACTCTACTTGCACCATACCTCGGGGTAAGACCGATTTCTCCCCCTTAGAAGATGAGGCTAATACCCCTATTAGCCCATCTTGACACAGGCAACCTCAGCTCTTGATGAAGGGAGCAAAGCTGTCATCGATAATGACGACCAATACGAGGTATGAGCGCGATGGTTGGTTATCTTGCCGGTTGTGCTCACGTAAAAATAGGTCTTCAATAATCCTAATGCCCACGATCCATCTCACAGTCTTCTTTCAAAGGTTTGGGCTTTATGTATATTCATGTTCACGGTCTCTTATTCACATCGCTCAGGATCATTTCGGTTTGATTCTGAACGAACCTGCAGGGAAAATTGCCCAGATCGTTGTGGTGCATACAGTTAACCTCCTCGTCAGGGCTTGGGGCGACAACAGCAACCCAGATGATGTTATTAACGAGGCGCGTTCCAGCAGCTCAAAGCCTAACTCTTTTCTCACCTCCAGTAAGTAGATCCTGGAGGCTTTCCATCACCCTTACTTTGCCACCGGCCGCTCGGAGATCCAGAACAAGATGTTCGATGAAATGCAAAAATGGATTGGTGGTTTCGGTGGTGAAGTCGACGAGATCATTCAAGCCTTGACGAAAGTACGTGTTTGTCTCTCTTTCTCTTTCGTTGCTCTGCCCAACGAGACTTGCAGGAAAGCGTTCGCGAACACAAGAACAAACGCAAGGGATTGGAAGACACACCTGAACCTGGCTATGGTGGTTGCGGTCATGGATACAAGCCCAGTCAGACTGGAGGAAGCGTTGCAGGCGGTTACTCAGGTGCATTTGGGTTGTTGTTGTGGTGATTAATCTGACAAACGTCCTGTAGCGTCAAAACTCACGCAGTCCTATGGGCGAAATGAAAGTAGTGGTAATCAATCGGGTATGTGCACGCCAGCAATCCGATACTACAATATGTTGAACGCAAATTCATCGTTTGATAGGCGGATATCAGTCGCAATCGACCTACGGCAGCTCTGGGCGGAGTGAAACTTCTTCGTATGGCTCTGGCCGCCCCTCTGGAGGCTACGGTTCTCAACGCCGCGGCGGTGACGACGACAAAGGCCCTGGAGGGCGACGAGTCGACAACGATGGTAGTTATGGAGCGCGAAGGGACGACAATATCGGCTCGTATGGTGGCCAGAGCGGAGGATATGGTGGTCAGAGGCGGGATGATAAGCCTACATACGGTGGCCAGCCTCGCGAAGACACCGGCTATGGCCAACGGCACGACGAGAAGCCTGCATATGGGGCTGGTGGTGGATACAGTAGTCAGCGACGCGATGATGATTCCAGCTACGGCCAACGCCGCGATGATAAACCAGCTTATGGTGGTGGTGGATATGGTGGCCAGAGGCGCGATGATGACGATTCACGAGGGTATGGTGCCAGTGGAGCATATTGGGGTCAAATCCAAACTGGTTTAGGTGGTGGATATACTCCTTCGTACGGGCAACCAGGCGGCGGCCAGAAATATGGCAAGAATGACGACTCGGATGATGACCATCACCGTGGTGGCCGTGGCAAGAAATATGGCCAGGACGACGACTCCGACGATGAGAAGAAGAAGAAGAAATCTGCGCAAACTAGTTATGCAGGAGGATACGGTGGAGGAGGGTATAGGCGTGGTGGGGACGACAATGACAATTACGGCCGTCCGAAAAAGGATAAGGACGACTCGGATGATGACGATGACCGCAAGCGTCGCGGAAAGCCGAGTAAGAAGGATTCGGACGATGACAGGAAACCTGGAAGATATGGTGGCCAGTCTGGCTACGCCCCATCCTACGGTCAAGGTTCTTCTGGACGCGGAGATCGCGACGACACCTTCGGCGCCGAACGTCTGAACATTGGAGGTCGTGGAGGTCGCGGCCGCGACGATGATTCCGATGATGACAAGAAACGGGGCAACAGGTACGGGGGAGGTGGCAGGTACTAGACATGATCGTTTGCCAACGCCTGACCGTCTGACCGTTGGTGACCGTGTCATCCCTCCGCGAAGACTCCAGCGAAATCCAATACTTGACGGACTGTAGAGCTATTTGAACAGGATATATATCGGAAAATCAGATGTAGTGTACAAGTTGCCAGTGGACTGAGATACATATAACGAATTGCTTATGTAGTTTTGATTGAAATTAAATGTAGTCTTCTTGACTTGAACTTGCCAATGGCTTCCACAACTCCTGCCACTTGACGTTGTCAACAAGGATGGCGACTACGGAACACGAACCCGATGGCTCTGAGATAGATCCTATCTGGACTACGAGCCGCACCGCTCGACAGATCTATGCGTTGGGAGAAGTGGACAAGGTTTGGCTCACGATCTGCCTCGTTTGAAGAAACGACCTCTCCTCAGGATATAACGCGACTTCTGGCATTAGCCGCATCCTCCATCTCACTGTTGACGCTTCCACAGACGGATACGCTGGAAGACACTACCGCAGGGCGAAGAGAGATCTGAACAGTTTGTTTTGGAAGTCAGCGAGTACTTTGAGCGCCTCGATGTTCGTGAACCTTCTCACTCTTCGTGAACCCGAGTATCTCATGTGCTTGCCCATTGCTTTTACCAGTCTATACAGGTTGCAATTCGTTCGTCCCTGGCTCACATCAGACATTCTCGCATAGCACCGTCAGCTATCAATGCGCCACCTCCAGGCTCAGTCCCTCCTTCACTAGGAGTTGGACTTCCTTCAGATGGTAGCACGACAGCGCGGACTCGGGGCCTTCAGGAAGAAAGAATCGAGCGAGACGCCTGGAAGGGCATCCTTGCTGCCTTGACGCGTATCAAGGAGGAGCAGGAGTCGAAGATGAAGGTGGATTCGGAAAATCCCAGCGCGTCAAGATGATCTTCAAGATGGAAAACGGGACGAGCACCGTCGTGCCCTGAACTTGAGGCCTGACTTCAAGATGCCTGATTTTGAGACTAGCCATACCCTCGTATATGACTACAGTGTCTGACAATCGGACGCACCCTGAGGTAATTACAAGTTTTCATGTCGTTTGTCTCTTACATAGCGCATAAATCCAATCTGGTCCAACCGTCCACATCCCTCTGTTCATGCACGATCAGGCTTTTGCACTCTGCAGCACCTCCTCCGCCTTGAGCAAGTCTTCGTCTTGATCCAGATTGAAGTCTTTCTTTGCCGATGCCTGCAACGACAACAACCAGTCAGAGTCGACGCAATCAGTCGTCGAAGTAGAGTTGGCCCACAATAAGAGCTTCGAGTTCATCTGAGGCTTTCTTCAGGCGCGATGTAGTGTCAAGAACCATCTTTCCAGATTCTTCAATCATCTTTCCCTGTCTCCTTGTCGGCAAGAGTAGGGTGAATATCGATGAGAGGACTGACAGCGTTCTTGATATCCCATTCCTCCGCGCTATCTAGCACCAACTTCGCTCGCTTCGTCTCGAGACCTTCCGCCTCCTTGCGATACAATCCCGTCTCTTTGGATAATCTAGATATGTCGATCAAAATAAAGATCGAGCAGCAGAGGCCACGGACAACAATAATGAGATCTTGATAGTTGCGAGGGTCTTGCACCAACAGGGCGACAAACACACCTCTGAACCACACCGTACTTGATCTTCAATTGCCTCTTGACAGCAGCGACGTCGCTCATTTTCGAGATCCGTTACTTTGGTCGGGGTAGGTCGGTGTGCGGAGAAGAAGGATTGTCGGAACAAAGATATTGGACGCGACTCACGAATGCGGTTTATATGTCCACATTGGTGAATTCAACTATGACGAGTGTTAGACGAGTGGTGCCAGTGTGCCAGAACCGACTAGAAGGAACGAGTGATGCCTTGAGATGAAGTCGTAGAGTAGGGTCAGAAATCAGTGCATCGTCGAGAGTGCTGAGGTGAAAGGGGTCAGACTGACCCCTTTCTTCAAGTGCTGGTAACGAAGCCAGTCCGACGAAGCAAACTCAGGCCAGGCATCACACATCCAAAATTATCATCAAGTGTTTTTTCATTGCGTCGTAAGATTCCACGGAAATCGTACTACAGCCTAAACTATGTAGAGGACAATCGCAGATTATCATGAAATGGGTCGGGGTCGTGTGTGAAGGGGGCGTGAGGTAGTAGTGTGTGTATGTATGGGGGGAGGGGTGCGTTAAGTAGGTGAAAGCAGGTGCTACGGACGTTAATGACGATGAGGATGAACGACTAGCGAGCGAGCGAGCAGGCGACCGACCACCCCGCGCAGCTCCAACCATGGGCGCAAGCGCCGATGCCAGTGGAAGGAGAGCGTGCGGAGTCAGCCTGAGCCGCAGCGCCGAGGAGCGAAAGGAGCGTCGAGCAGAGGTCATGAAAAGCAGCATGAAGAAACCCAAAGAATAACCCATCGACGTCGCGCTGAAAGAACCGTCCCGCATCCCTCTCGCGGCCAGCAGACCACCACACGAAGACCACGCCCGACCAACCTGAGCCCAGCACCGAGCAAACCGAGCTAGCGGGCCGGCGTGATCTGGACCGAAGGAATGTGTCGAGGCGAGCAGAGCGTCGAGCTCGCCGCACGCTGGAGAGGAAGGGTCAGCCTGCAACGTACCGCGTTGCCTCTGAGCTAGGCTCGCACCCGCCCAACCCCGCATCCGCCAGCCGGGTGGTGCACCCACCGCCGACCGACCAATAATCCGACTACGTACCCATCACCCAGTCAGGACCCCACAGCCAATATTCAGCGGCTCAGAGACGCTTGGCGCGCGGACTAGCCGCGGCCGCGGGGCGTTCGAGGCGAAAGGCAGGGGGCCATCCCAGGCGAGGGGCACGTAGCAAGTCATCAGGCGATAAACAGCAGGAGCGTCCGACAGACGAAAGAGAGGCAGAGTAGGCGAGAGTAAGTCTTCGGCAGGCGAGTGCGGCCGGGTTCGTGTCCAGCGTGAGGTCTGGTGGTGTAGAGAAGCAAGAGGGTGAGTCCGAATCTTCCCGGTCGTCGAAGGGCTTCCTGGGCAGCTCAGCCACTCCAGAACGCTGGTCGAACTCCCAGGCGCCTACGGGAATGGCGCCGAGCCCAACGCCGCACTGAGGAACGGAAGCGGCGTGGTCTGGGAGAGAGGACAGAGAGGAATGACGATCGGAAAATAGGAAAATATGGAGGCGCGAGATAAAGAGGATGTCGAGGGCGAATAGTAGAGAGGAGAGGAAAGAGGACACGGACGGATGATAGATGGATGATAGATGGATGATGAATGGCGGATAGAAGAGCGCTGAAGCCGCAGGCGTTGATCAGACACCCACGACGACGACGGAGGGGTTCGCGGAGGTAAGGAAGAGTTGAGAGGGATGGAGGTGATACAGAAAACGTTGGTCAATAAACAATGCAAAAATGGGTAGCAAAAGGACGTCGGCGGGAGGTTGAGCACGAAGGTATGCTTTGGAACGTGGCGCGGATTGAGTTCCCATGTCGTGAATGGTGTCCTGCTGCTTCTCGAGGAAGAAAACAACGAAAGGGTGTTGAAACGATGCCGGTGTATTGGCACAAGGTCAGCGAGGCACGGAACCACAACTAAGTGGTCGATCGCCTCAAGCAGTTTGTTGACGGGGTTGCAGTGGATCGGGACGCATTGGTGGGCAGGCGACGGGGTCTGAAAAAGATGGAGGTGTACAAGAAGGCGCCTCAGGCTAGGCGAAGTGCGCACTCCGCAACACGCTCATTAAGAGCGGTGGGAGGTTAACACCTCGAGCGCTGGCCCGGGTCTTGTGTGCGTGTCGCGCCCAACGGCAATGCGTCGACCAGATATCCAGGATGCCCGTCCTCGTTGGCGGGTTTCGTCGGATTCGACCTCCACTTCGCCGGTAGCAGATCGCCAGATCTGCGCGACTGAAGCGTGCAGCGCGGCTGCAAGAGAGGTGGTACAGCAGGAGGAGCGTGGTGGCGGCCATGGGAAGCGTTGTGTCGTCGAGACACAAGCCGGAAAGCATGGGATCGTGTCGACGTTAGGCCGACGTAAGAGAAGGGACGATGCAGATAAATGGATGCGATGCGTGATGATGGGATAGATAGTATGCGTAATAGTCCGTGTCATAAATCAGATGCAGTTGATGATGATGATACCTGTCCTAGCAGGAGGGCGCTCGTGTCCGCCACCGTCTGACCAAGTTACCACGAGTTTTGACGGTATGAGTTAGGGGTCAGACGGGTCCACCGATTGCAGAAGGCAATCAGTTGGAGAACGAGGGGGCCATGTTGGCAGCCCCGGCGCGATTGAGCATGAGCGCCTCGTTCACATTGCGGAGACGGTGCACTTCGTGGTCAGCACCCTTAAGTCGGATCTCGAGTTGGTCCTTGACAGCCTCGAGGTACTTGATATGGCTGGTGGCTAGATTGAGAACACCATCAGTATGAGCAGGCAATGGATGGGATGAAAGAGACATACCCCTGTCGAGGAGAGAAACTTTGCTAGCCTTCTGATTCGACGCAGGGAGGGTTTCCTTGAGGCGGGCATACCCTTCCCTGAGCTCGTCGCGTCTTCGCTGCTCGGACTCGATGCGCTGCTTGCGGACGGTTTCGCGGCGCCTAGGATAGATGGCAAAGATTAGCGATCTGATAACGGGGTCGATGAGATGTGGGCACTTACGAGTCACGAGGAGAGCTGTCGTTGGTTCCAGAGATCGATCCAGGCTTGAATTCCTCATCGTCATCGTCGTCCGAGTCCTCGTGGTTGCTCCTAGTTGCTCTGCGCTTCAGTGCGGCACGCGCGGCGGGCCTGTTGGCTGGCACTGGAATGGGGTTGTAGCGCTGAGAGCGGGGGACGGTGGCAGCGTAGGGCACGTTGGGCGGCGAGTGAGAGCCGCTGCCCCTGCTGACGCGGCCAGAGGGAAGGCCGTCCGATGGCTCGCCAGAGCTCAGGTTGTAGGTGAGCGTGGGGGGAGAGATGTTGGCGAGCTCAGTGGGGGTGAAGGAGCGCGGGGGCGAGGGAGCACCGAACGAGGAGCCGTAGGTGTACTCATTCATGGACGAGGTGATGTCCATGGGAGACATGGTCTGGGGGACTATAGATGACGCGTGAGAACGGGAAGAGGGCGAGCATGGGAAGAGTCCGACGTACGACCGATGGGTACACTGAGGCCAGTGGGCGAGTTGGACGGGTAGAGGAAGTCATTCTCCATGTAGGCGAACGTGTCGTTGTAGGGGTCGAAGGCGTTCTTGGTGTGCTCGTAGTCCATGGAGAGCATCTGGGAAGACATTGGGAAGACAGAAGGAGGGGAAACTATAAGGGGCTGTGTGGCGTTAGACAAGAGGTCTAGACAAAGGGCGGAGAACAAGGCACCTAGGGAGGGGAAACTGCAGAGAAAGAGAACGGGGCGCAGGCGGGGAGGGAGAAGAGGGGAATGAGGAGGAGTGGGTGCCACTTGGCCCTTTATAACCGCAGAACCCGATTGGGGGTCCGGCGCAGGTGTCCAGATGGACGGAGATGACCAGCACGAGGCAGATCTCTCCTTCTCGTTTTGTCACAACGCCAGAGACCACAGATGCCCTTGCCCATTAACAAATGCCCACCGCCCAGCTATTCCCCATTCTTCTTGTTCTTTTCGCTCGGATTTCCCGTGTATTTCCCCCACTTTCCCGCCCAATGCGCCCTCGCTCTCCGACCCAAACTCCACTCCTCCGTCCCGAGAATCCGCAACACGCCACTGTTCCATCCCCGTTTGAGCTTTCTCTATCACCTATCAAGATCCGCGTTGCCGAGGGTCTTCGGTCACTCTGGGACATCTCGGTCTTTCACCTGCACAGTGGGAATCGCAATCACCTCCGTGTGTGACGACGATGCTCACCAGACCAGGCCTGTCACAACTATATTCCTACTATCCTGCAACGTTTCTTTCATCTTCCTCTTTCGTCCCCAGATAAATCGTCCTTCTCTCCGATCCCGATGCGCAGCATTCTCTTCCTTACCTTGTGCCCTTTCTCCCCACATTCATACTGTTCACAACTCTCTTCTCTCAATCGCCGCCCCAATTCACTGCTTTTCCACAAAAAGGTCGTCATGCATTGCACAAAAATCATTAGTATGTCGTAAACGTCGTATCTGGGTCGTAAGTAGTGTCCGAAACAGGGTCAAAAGCAATAAAAAGGCCGCAAGACAAGCCAAAAGAAAACTAATGTCCGTGGAACTCTCATAGCTTATGCATTGTAATATCCTGGAATAAAACAAAGTGTCAGAGTGTCCCTGCATCTCTGGGGTACAAGGTTTCATTCCTCACCTCCATAGAACGGTCCCTTCATATTCGAGTAGTGTTCCAGCCGTTTGGAGAAACGCCATGTCAAGAAGTACATGTACACCTAGAAGCCCATGAGATCCATCCCGAGGAACAGGTGTGACGCACATACCTGGAAGACGAGGTCGACAAGAAGCGAGATAATGAAGGCGATATTGAGGCTAGAGAATCCCATGGCGCAAAAGCCACCTGGCATCGATCCGGTTGTCGATGTCCCAGTAGCCGCCGAGTCGGTCCACAATTGGCCGCCGTTGTTGCATTCCCACAGAATCTTGTCCTTCCTATCGAAACGTTACGGGAAATTTAATATCGGTAAAGGACACAAAAAGTAGAGCACCTACCCCCGTTGGAGCTGGACGATCATGATTATAGCTCGAACAGCGCATATCACAATCAGGAAAGGCCACAGGAAATTGACGACGCGTATCCAAATGTACGATCGCTACACGGAGAGAAGTGGGTCACCGATCAGCTATGGAGTTCCGGCCATAGAAAGCTCCAGAGTAAGCGAGTACTGACGTTGGAGAGAGCGAACATGCTGATGACCGCAGCCGCACATACTCCGATACCGATGCCACCGTAGATTTGCCTAGGATGAACGGTTAGCGCGGTCGGAAGCGCAGGCCTAATCGTACTCACCATTCAGGGAAAAAGAAGAAGATATATTGACCGCTAATGAGAAGGAAGAGTCCACCGGCGAGACTGTACGCCTATGAGAGTTTGAAGGAGGTGGCGTTGTGAGGGATTATTCCAGAAAGACGTCAGACCATCGGGCCTATTGGCAAGGCGAAGTTGAAGGAGATCCTCACAGCGATCACGACAGCCCAGGCAATAGCACCACCCCTCTGTAAAACACCACCGCAAAAACGGATCAGAAAGCCTTGCTCCGAAGTCCCCAAAGTCGAAACGGAGTCGGAACTCACAAGAGGCAACACGAGCAAGCAGTTGTCACACCTGTGTTCAAAAATAAGAGTAGATAAGCCATGCAGCCACTCTCTTTTCCAGGGTGCAAGAAACCCGAAACCACAACGCACCACATCGTTTGAGTGTTTTTCTAGTTCGTTAATAGGTCCGAGAACGGGCGTAAGAGGTGTCGCAGAGAGAGTCGGACGTGCGTGATTAACGAATGTTGGGTATGCTATCGATGTGTCTAGCCAGCAATCGAGGAGGCCGCTGCAGCCTGTATGGTGCGGAGGGAAAGGGACTCGGCGTGACAACTATCTCATCGTTACTCCTGTCGCCCCGCTCCACCAGAGCATCATGTGATCGAAGTGACACCTGTCACATCCACACGCGTCTCGACCCATTTTCGGACTCATCGTCCAACTTTTTCCAACCTCCACATCGAGCTCGACGCTGGCGATGGCTCCCATGTCCCGCTACACCTGAGGAAGACAATCACCTCGTTGCACGCCGCGGAGGTTCATCCTTTCCTTCTTCGCCGTGATCCTTCTGGGATTTGGAAATGCCTTCCCGAGACCCCATTCAATACCCCTAGTCCACGGTCCCAGACGCGTCCTGCTCTTTGGATTCCGTCACGTAGGACTAAAGCGCGTGCTGTTATGCTGTACTGCACATCTCCCATCTGGGTTTAGCCTTGGACCGTCCAATCACGCTGCGGTGCGTGTTCAGAAAGTTCCCTCTACTCACCATCATGCTCAGTCCATGCGTAATTATAGCCTGCATTAGCACTCGGACGATTGCTATGCCCTATGCTTGTTATTGCGTTCTCGACAGCTTGAAGACCGTTTCAGATCAGTGCAGGAGTCGCAAATAGGTTTGGCCTGACCCTCCTGGTGCACTCTCGTATGTGGTTCTTGCCTTTTTCTGTTTCCCCCGTCCCGGTATTCTGAATTCCATCCTGCTGTCATTCATTTTTGTCCGATTGTGTGTACCTTACTTACCCCTCTCTTGTCAGAAAAGCACTGTAGGTCAAAGGGCTTTCTTCCAGGTTAGACGGGGCTCCTGGCCTGCCATATCCGTCCCCCGGTCCGCACCGTCATGGAATACAATTTACCCACAGAACTTCATCATTTCACTTCGATTTCATTCAGACGACCCGCAATCGATGGAAAGAACCTCAGCAAGCGTTGGAATAGCCCTTCTAGAGTCCATGCCTCTGCTAACCTACAAACCCTACTCTCAAGCTGTCCACCTCCGGCTTCGCTCGGATGGATGAACCTATATATCTTCGTGCCAACGTAAAGGTGTGCAAAGAAAAGCCGCCCAACGATGATTACATCTAATCTTGGGCGAGTTTTGAGTCAGTGTGACTTCATGGTCTCTTATTCAGTTATTATGAGCAGGTTCTGAGCGCTCTTTCATTGCGTATACTCTGGCAGATGGGCACTCAAACGGCCGCCTTACACATCTCGCTGTCGTTCGGCGAGATTAGGTTTCGAAAACGTGCCCGTGCCAAGTCACTTATCTCATTCCACCAGTCTGGATCGGCTCTATTATGTCTACTCCGACTTTCGTTTTTCCGATGACAGCACTCCCTATTTCAACGCTTTGCCTTCTAGATCGACTTCAAGACGCGTCAGTCGCTCGAAAACAGTGCTGATCGTCTGATAATGGGATGAGCTTGTCGAGTAGTGGGTTGGTGACGCGGTGCGAAAGCCTTTCTTTCTCCGTCTGGTAGGCATCGGTGGCTATACACCATGGCGTCGTAGGACCAGGTACCTTCGGACGGTTCTGTCCACGCAACCCTTCACAACTCCTCTGTTGTCGGAACGCCCGCATGGACTTGCTTCGGGACCTTCCTTGTGGACGTGACCTATGCCGTATTCTCTCGGAAGATACGGCGAGCGGCGCCGTATGCCACCCCCTCGAAAATAACATTGGCCGACCGCGGACTCAATCTTAGCGAAGGCGCTTGCGATTACAAGCTCTCCATCATCATCAAGTGATCTCTCAAGGCGCCTGGTATGCACCGAGGGTACTGTCAGCTCTTACGTTGATGCGTTCAAGACATCACGATAATAACACAGGATGGGCACACGAACAGCAGTTATTATCTTTGATGACCATGAAATCCTGTCGTCACTTCATCTCTCCGTGTGGACCTTGACACCCTTGGTTCGAGCGCGGTGCCGGCCCTGGCTGGTTAGCGAAAGATTAGATTAATGAATCACTGGTGGCAGGCGAGGCGAACCCCCCGGCCGCCCTTTCCATCGTTCTGAAACAAGCACAACGTCCGACTCCTACGAATCGGGCTACACTGCGGTGAAGCGGTATCACTTCGGTTAGTTGATGGTAAACCGATCCTGGAGGTTATCAAAACATCAAAATAAGCACTTCATGGGCCAGGTCTCGAGTCTGGGGCAGATGATGTGTTTCTGTGCTTAATGAAGCAAGCCTTCCCATTGGTGTGTAATTTCGTCAGCTGTGACGCTGTCCTTGATTCTGATTCTCTTGATCGCTCTATTTCTGTGCTTCGACACGCATATGTCCACGATATTCCACGAATTCGCATGCACTGCGAGTTCTTTGGTTATCAGTTACCCCGAAATGAAAAATCAGACTCGGAGGAGCAGAGAGGTTCTACGCGGAATAGTCAGTCCGATTTCGTCTTGATTCAATCGACTTTCATGGGCAAGCATCAGGCTGCTTATGCAACGGCAGTGAAAACGGGCCTCAGCGAACGGACTTCGCCCGATACAATTCAGACGGAAGAAAATCTTTACACCTTTAGGAAAGCCAACGTCTAGATCTCCAACTCTAATGGATGAATTAGAGGACTTTGTTTTCCGCCACAGACATGAGGCGCCCGATGTCCCTCGTCCGCCTGCCATTCTACGCGATGCAAATGTCAATTGCATGCGTTCTATTGACGGTCATAAAGGACTTGAACACTTTCCAACAAATCGGTCAAACCTTCGAAGGAACGAAGGAATCGATTCCACTCGAAGGGTGATCCATGAACGCACCCTGTTCGGAATGTTCGGATTTTGCGCTCAAAGTTCGTCTGGCGGCCCTTAACTTGAGGCTCTGAAACGTCAACCTTGGTGTTGAAGGATCGCCATCGCAAACTTGAATTCGGGCGAACTTCCTAGGCCTAACTACTGAAGCAACGTGTAGCACACGTGTAGATGACATTTCGACTGCATCCAAGTTCACTTTGCCCATCGATTTACCGGCATGGTGCTTGCACATAGCCGCTGGGAGGGGTGTCAGAGAAACGAGGCCTCGAGGTCGACAATTTTCGCAATGTCGTATCTCTGGAACATCCGGAAGTGCTTACTCCGCCTTGACAGCCCTTCGAAAACTCAGGATGAACCCCAATTTACTGAGATGAAGCACGATAGGTATCGAAAGCAACGGGCGCATTCTCGAGGACTTGTTACACGGTTGTAATTCTTCTGACAGCTGGCCATCGTCATTGAATCAGAGAGACGTACCTAAAACTCGCGGCCGATAGTTTACCCCGGAAAGATAGAAAGGAACCACAGCACAGGGGAAGATTCAAATATGCATTGCATCTAGACTACGAGGGAAATATGTATAGAAGATCTGAGCAAACGCGAGGTAAAGGCGAAGCGAACAGGCAGGTCAAGCGTGATAAATTCCTTTACATCTAGCATCTTCTTTCCTGTCGCCCTCGTCGGGCAACAAGTTGCTTTAACGGTCCAACAAGCTGGATCGCAGACGGCGTCTCTTCTAGAAACGCAACGTCGCGTGCTAGCAGTCGGCTGGCGATGGTCTGGAAGAGGGAGATCAACGCTCTTCTGGCCGTTGCATGTGGCGTTGCGTGCTGTATGGGCGTGAAGTCGTTTTGTTCGTCAAGAATCATAGACAAGTCGTGAGTCCTTTATGAAGGACGTCGGGTCAATGTAGCGTTTTGGCGATACCGGCGACGAGCATCGACCTGGGAGAGCCGCGGGGGGGTCAAATTTCCAGATTTTCGTGCTGCGCTTCTATGGAAAGTCGATGCAACTGACGGAAATAGTTTGACTGGAAATACCAAGAAAGAACGCCGAGGGGGAGGGTGGTTGGATAGCCAAAATATGGGGTAAGGTGTGCGCCAGGAAGGTGGAGTCGCCGGGAATGATATTTTGAATTCGCCAGGAATCGATGGTCTTGCTTCGAGGGTGCAACAGGTTGTGGACGATTGGGACGATCATCGATCGACGAGATTGCGATTGCATGTGACCGAAATCAAAACATGTTGCAGCAAGTAGGGTGTTGGGGTTCCGTTGCACAGCAAGAAAGGGCGTCAAGTTACCAGTCTCTTACAAAGAGTTTTGTTAGAGAGCTCTGAGCGACGCCTGCAACAGCGCTGCGTTGGATAGGTCGCCCGAAAGCTTTTCACATTGTCAGGATGACAATATCATGTCCATTTGTCAAAACCGCGGAAGATAGAAAATAACGTGCAGAAGATGGAAGAACATTGGAAGCAGTGGTGAAATGGAAATGAAGACGGACGAGACGTGATTTGGGGTGAATGAAGATGGTCACAGTCCTCCTTCCGATGCCGACGGGCTGGAGCGTTCAGAAGGCGGTTGTTGCCCTCGCGCCGCCGCAAGAGAATGAGAGGCGTTGGCGTCTGGAGTCGTCTGTCTATTGACGGCACCTTCTGGAGACGGCGTTCCGTCGGAGCTGAGGGAGATTTTCTCGTTGAGGGCTCTCAGCCTTTGAGATTCAGCCTCTAGGAAAGCTATCCTTTGTTGAAGCTCCTTGTTCTCCTTCTCGAGCGCGATGATGTGGTTAGTAGCTAGAAGGGTCGATGAGCGCGATGAAATAGGGGCTCTATGTGGTAGAAGGCTTACCGCGTTCCAGCAAGGACACCTTGCTGCTCTTCTGGTTTGAAACGGGAAGTGCGTCTTTGAGTTTTGCATAGCCATCACGAAGCTCGTCGCGCCTGCGCTGTTCAGCTTCTATCCTCTGCCTCCTGGTAGCCTCTTTGCGCGAATTTGCCAAATTTTCTACGTATGCCACACCCATAGCGTCGTCTTCGTCCGAATCTTGGGAGCGTCCGCGGCGGCGTCCAGATGAACTTGTGGGTGAAGGAGTTGGGTTATAACGGTGAGTGCGATGTACAAGACTGTGTCCTCTTGAGGATGACGGGGAGTTTGCGCCGCTGCTGTTTGAGTGGTGGTACAGTCCGTCTCCTGATGTGTCTGATCCGGAGAGTGGAGGAGAGAGAGCATCGTACATCTCCGGAGAAGGAGGGGGTGGTGAACTGGCTAACGGCAGGGAAACATGAGGCGGCGAGAACACGCCCCCCGGTTGATATTGCTGCTGCAAAGTCAGGTTGGCGAGGTATGGCTGGTGCATATCCGAAACCATCTGGCCTAAACACGCGAAAATGGTGATTATCAGATGGACGGTTGCTGCGGCGTGCAAGACAGAGACAGAACATACCTCGCGTTGCAGGCGCGTGTTGCATCCCAGGATATGGCCCCATGGCTGGGTTGTAGGACATGTTGTAAGCAGGGTCTTGTTCCTGCGGATAGAAGTTGTAGGAGGCTTGGGCGTTGATAGGATTGTTATCGTCGGCCATTTGATGCTGGTCCATGAGTTGAAGGGGGTTTCGTGGGCGATCGTGCTCTGGAGGACCAAAGGTGTCGTGACTAAAAAGAGAAACGGTCGTGAAGAGAGAAGAAAAGAAGAAGAAAAGGTCGAAACAATGAGGCCAGGACGGACGACGGAAGAGTCCTCGGTCAAGAACCAAGTAGGAACCGCACTTTCTTTTGCGCCACCCGGCCTTTGTTCGCTCTGCTATTTGGCACCCACAACAATGCAACCAAACCAATCTCTTATCCCCTTGAACGCAAAATTTCTGCCTGTCATCCCCATCGCGACTTCTGCCGCTCAACTCTGTTTTATTCCGCGAGCTTCTCTTGTTTCTCGAGCGACGGCTACATAATAATTAACTACATTTCTGTCATCAGGGACCCACAATAAATTCCTCAGTGTTGTCCAACCCGAATAACGGTATAATGTTTTCGCTTCCGGCTCCGTTTGCTACTAACATAGCAAATTGAATCCTGAGGGTGCGCCCAGAAGATCAAATGTGCACGAAGAAGAAAATAGAAAATATTTTTGTTCTGGGAGAGATCGCGAATGATATTGCAAGAGAGCAGGTATGTTGACGCTGTTCGTAGTGAAAAGAGCGTCGACGTCGACGAACTGACGAACAAGAGATGGAAGGGCGGGCCGGTCGGTGTTTGTGCCTGCTTTCGCATTCCCACCCCTGCTGTGTTTTTGGGACCGTCCCGCTGCCCTTGTCCCTCCAGGTACATAGTATCCTCTTCAATTAATTCTCGGTGGCCCGTACGACCTAACGCTCCTCAAGACCTCCATACCCATCGTCGTTAGTTGTCTACGGGTATCACGATCACGACACTATTCTTAGCTTTCTCCTGTGTGTTTTTCCTGGGACTTAAGCTGGTGAGTTCAACCAAGATGTGATATCTTTCTCTACCACCGCTAACTGACCTCCGAGTAGCCGTATTCAATGTTACATCCCTCGGTATAACCCATCAGTCGGCCCAGTCTCATCCCAGTGCACTACGACTTCTCTGCAACCTAGACGCCTCGCGACGAACACATCATGTCGAACTCCGGCAATGAGAATGGGAACGGAACGCCTCGTTCATCGCATCTGTCGCCGATTTCTGCTACATTATCACCGACATGGCGTCCCCCGAAATCACCACTACCCCCTCACCGACTCGCCAAACTAGCCAACGCACTGGGAGTTTCAACACCTGTACCAGCCAGTCACAACTCCTCTTCGTTCCTATCGCGCTCCTTCTCGGAGACGGCCAGTTCTATCGATCACCTCAGGCGATCTCCCACTCCTTCGACCGCCGCATCCTCAATGGGGTTCAGCTCCTACACCCCGACTACTTCCAAATTTCTGCTGCACGTCATTCCTCCAATGCACCTGCCCCATGATTCCGACAACCTCGATGATATGACCTCGCCGCCCGCACCAAATGCTCCAGGGTATCACACGCAGTTCCGACGCGGTACCCTTGTGCCCGTGCATTCCACGCTGCAAGGGCAATTAGGGGCCATTGCAAAGGAATACGCGCTTCCCAGCTCGACTGGTCTCATACTGTACTTGGTGACAAATACCGCGACAAGCCCTTCGCCCCAGTCCTCCGAAGGGATGGACGAACCCGGCCCACGATTGTCAGAGGAAATTTGGAGGCACCTATGGACTCGCGTTCTGAGAACTGAACAGCGGGACGATTTGCTTCTCCCATCCCTGAGTCCGAATCCACAAACTCCACGAACACCGCAGTTACTAGGTCTAGGACCTGCATCTCGCTCGACGCCATTCCTTCCTCAAGAGAACTCAAATTCACCTTTGCGACCGCTCATCACATCGCCAATGCCCGAGCCTTTACCGTCTGCACCCCATGCACCTCAACCCATGTATCCGATCACAACTGCGCCCTCGACGCCGTCCTCCGCCTCTGATATCAGGTCGAACAACAAGTCTGCTCCTCCATCATCCGTCTCGCAGTCGGAACCCGGAACGCCCGATACATCAATTGAAGAGGCAGGCATCCGCGCGAATTCTCTCGATCTACCCGGTCTCAACTCACCGTCACTGATACCCATTCTCGCGAAGGTAGAATTCGACATCGACCGACGGAAGGCGGGGTGGTACGAACCTTGGATCAGAAGTCGGAAGGCCAATCATGCCAAGCGCACGGGGAATAGTCGGAAGAACAGCAGCACCAGTCGGCGGGATAGTGAGGAAGGCAATGGATCAAGAGAACGCGCGCCGCCAATTGAGCTGGTAATGGGCAGGAAGAAGAAGTTGGATCCGTTCGGGCTTGGTATTGCTTCGGATGAACCCAAGGCGGAGCAGCAAGAGGAGAACACAGGTTATGCGAGACTTTCGGAGTCACCTCAGGACTTAGAGGACTCTGATAACGACTCTGAGCACGAAGACCTTGTCGAGGATGCTACAGCGAAGGTGTCATCATTTACTGGAGGCAAGGACCCCTTGGATGACGTATTTGGAACCGACGCTGATACCTGGGTAGATATTCGTGCGGAGAATGGTGATAAACCCAGGAATTCTAACTCGAACATCGTTGACCTTGCACTTACCGGAGAGGAGCTTAGTCGATTACCCGACGACTTCGAGGATGATGACAGTGTATCAACAAAGGAAGAGGACGAGGTGCGAGAGATATTGGACAAGATGGGCAAGCCGCAGTTGGCTGTATCGATCCCTTCGCCGGAGAGAAATAAAAAGGTTCCCCCTCCACTGGTCTTGAAGCCACACGACGCAGGTACGACGGTCGTCTCCTCTCAGCCGAGTCCCAGTCCTGCAGTTGAAAGTGCTGGTCTTGCGTACCTGCGGGACTCTCCTGATGAAGATGACGCCAACCGAGACGGCTTCGGTGATGATTTGGGCGAGTATAGTCGCGTTCGTAGCCCTGCGGAGTCGGAAAAGCGCGGAGGAGCAGTGTTTGACGATCTTGACCTTGGCTTGGATCCTACTGAGGATGTAAGTTGAGTCAATTAGCCTTCGCTGGACTTTGACTAATTTGTGTGTTCCAGTTCGATGATAACGACCCTAATGACCATCGAAGGAGTCAGTACCTCCTGAGGGCACAGCTTGATGAGATCGAAAGAGTATGTCTTTCTTTTCATCTCTGTCGCGTTGATTTCTTACCTTTCATGCACAGACCATGGCCCAGCTCTCTCCTCGTATGCTGAAAACCGATCTCGAAGAGGAGCAGAGCTTCAGCTTCCATTCCGCGAATTTGTCGACTTCGAGCTCGCCTACCAAGTTGACCCTCTCTCCAGGAAGTGCGCGTCGTGACTTTTTCCCGCCGTTATCACCACCCCGTCTTCCTCGACATCCTGATCCGCCAGAGACTCCAACAGAAGCTACTGGCCAATCTTGGCCTGCCGTACCATTTTCTCAGATTAAGGAGAAAGTGAACGCAGATGCGCCGCCATCGCCTCCTCGTCTGGCTGTCAACGGCATCACGACATCGGCGCCGAAGTCGTACAAGCCAACCTACAGACCATCAGCAGGACCTTCAGAGACTGAGAAACGCAAGAAGGAGCTCGAGGACGAGACTACATTGTACCCTCCCGTGGCACCTGCAAAGCGTAATGATGATCCCACTTCGGAGTCGCCTGTCATTCCTCTATCTCCTGATCCATTCGGCCGTTATCCCTCCACGCCTGAGCCGTATGACCCGCGCTCGTCAGGCACGTCTTGGGATACCATGACCATTGGACGTGGAAGCACCCAGACGCTGGAAATAATTGCTGAGGGTGACGCTAAGACCAGAGGACGTGGTCGCTCTGGGACGACGACGAGTCGCTTCTCTGCTGACTCTCTCAACGGCGAGGAGGTTAACGCGCTTGCCGCGAAGTCCTCGAATAGGTCGACCTTGATGTCTGTGAAAAGCATCAGGAAGCTCTGGCGGAAGAGCAATACTAAGTCAATAAGCTCCACCGCGTCAATGCCACCTCCTACACCTACTGCTACCTCCTCGGGCAGGACCTCGCCTGTAGCACCACCCCAACGGCCAGAACGGCCGTCGCAGGAACCGCTGGACCTGCCTGATATGCCCGACATCCGACCACCGAGTAACTTCGGGCGACTTTCACCCCAACCCAACGGTGTTCCCCCACAGGTTCCTCGTGGATCACAAGATCAACTGCACCCAGGGCGCAGACCCTCCCAGGATTTTCCACTCCCACCACCCCCTTCTCGGCCTTCATTAGACCAAGCAAGTCCCTCAGCACCCCAATTCCAGCAACTTGCTGTCCCATCCTTCCCAGGTCGAAATGGCAGCCCAGCTGGTGGACCGATAATCACTCCCCATATGCAAGCCTCCAGATCAGCCTCAAATCTGGATCGCCTTCATTTCGATCAGGAATCTCCTTACCCAATTCGTAGGTCTCCGCCAGCAAGGCAGTCCCCTCGTCCACCGTCCCCTCCGCCGTTGCCTGCGATCCCAGAGCAGGAGAAGAACGTGGCTCGCAAATCGATATTGAAATGGAAATCGTCCTCAAACATCAGCAGTAACTCCAATGGAGCAATTGCGTCGAGCTCAACAGAGCCGCAGCCGCGTTCGAGTTTCGAGAGGCCAGGAGCCAATGGCAATTCTCGGGGCCGGAGGCCTAGTGTGATCAACTTTGGGTCGACGCGGTCTTCTGTGACTTCGCCTGAGCTGCCGCCGAGCCCTCAGATACCCACCCAGTTCATCAACGCGAAGAATGGTGCTGGAGGCCTCGAACAGCGGTCATCACAGCGGTCGAAGTTGACTGCTTCATCAACGTCGACAGATTTGTCGTACTCACCTCCACAGCAGGGCACGCTAGGCACAAGGTCGACTTCTCCCCCACGATCGATGACCTCGTCCCGCGACTCGCAGGAGACACGACCCAGCTTTGATGCTTCACAGTTCGAGTTCGTTTCACCAAAAGCGGGCACATTGACTTACCCGTATAATTCACTTGACCAACAGTAGTGTAGTACTCGCCTTGGACCTTATTGCATCGCATTCATCATACCCTTTTTTCGTTGAATCCCATCTTCATCGATTTCAATATCATTGTAGTTTGTTATCCTTAATCTTCTATTATCTTTTTGCTTTAGGAGTATCGTTATTCGTCTTCCTCCCGCTGAGTATCTTGCAGGGGTGAGTGGACAGCACGAATATTAACATCATTGAAACTTTGAAAAAGACATCTTGAGCATATGTATATTGAGACATTAAAAATTTAAACAGTTCGTTTCCTGGGTATGAGATTCGAAAAAAGGAAGCAGGACCTGCAGCGTAGTGCGTGGGCCTCGCAAAATCAATTTACAAGGCGGAAACGAGATAAGAATACAAAAGGCCATTAAATGCTTCATTCATAAAATTGGCAGCACGCGCTGGAAGACGAAAGGAAGAGATGGGACATGAACCAGGCCACATCATAGGCCCACTAGCCGGAGAAGGAGGTAAAGTAAGGACCCGGTGAAACGAATAAGTGACAGGCCAGCACTGTTAATCATATCAGCATGAGGGGCCATAATACCATAAGATGAACACCTACAAGGCATAGAAGAGGAAAGAGAGGTAAGGGTTGAAAGCGGTGTTACCGTCCTTCGTGACGTGCTCCTCGACCCATGCCGTGAACGCGGGGGATGTGAAGACGAGAATCATGATCCTATTTCAAACCAGATGAAACACACATGCGCATTAGCATTCGATGAAAATGGGGGAATAGACGTTCGATGGGAACGGGCAAGACGGAATACACGTACATGTTGGAACCGACCCATGCAAGGACGACGTTCGTGCGGCTGTTTCTGTCGTGGTCAGCCTGTTTGGTGGTTGCATCGCGATGCTCCTTTTCCTCCGGTGGTGGGTGTCTGAGAGCTGCCCTAGATGCTTGCCAGAGCTGCTCGACATCTTCGCGAGCTGTCGGAATTTCGACCTCCATCATCTCTTTGCCGTCCTCGCCTTTGACCTTCTTGGCCCCGCCGAGGTCCTTTGCGGCACCGTTGTCTCCTTTCGTACCCCATGTGACGTCGTGCAAGTTGCACATGGCGTACATCATGAGAATGTTAACGTACGACGGGAGGAGGAACATGTATTGCGCGAAGCTGGTGAACATGTGCCAGGGCTCGAGATGCATGAACGAGCTAACGATGTACATTCCATACGTGGCGAGGAGGGCGACGACGACTTCTTGCAGCGTCTTGTTCTCCTTGAACAGTCTACGAGAATAGCCGTTAACTTAACCGTAACAAGCATTAGAAAGTTCCTTGGTACATACTGGGGGAAGTTCTTCCATCCTTCGATGTCATGAGGAACGGCGAGATAAACCGTAAAGCCAGCACACCAGGTCGTGATGATGTTACATAAGCCGAAGAGGAACATCGCGACTGTATACGTCCATTTCGAGCCCTTGAAAGTGATAGTCACATCTCAGATAACTGCACCAAATCACAGGAATCGATAGAGTTGAGGAGATACCCACCTGTGGCCGATTTCCCAAAGAACAAACAAGGACGACAAACAGAAGACCGATATAGAGATTTAGGAAGACCTCGAACACTGCTTTGCCAGCACCTTTGCTTAGGAAATTGAAAGCATCCGCTGTGCCTTCTTTGGTCGCAGAGGACACCAGCTAGATGAACAGGTCAGCATCCAGCAAGCAACGAAAGTATTAGAGACGAGACGCAGGCGCACCACGCCTCTACCTCGAGACGGAAACTCACGAAGAAGAAAGCGAGGTAGAAGTTGGCGAGCGATGTCCAGGTGAACAGGAGCTGAACAGCGTTGTAGATGAACTCGATCTGTGTGGGTGCGTCCAACAGTCAACTTCTAAGTCAGTAACGAGGCGTCCTCACCTGAAGGAAAATCTTGCGGAAGAAATTCTGGCCAGACCCCCATATCTTGAAGAAGAACACGGTGGCGTGGATAGAGGCAAAGAGAGAACCATTGAGCCAGCGACGACGTTGTGAGATGAATTCGGGGACCTGGGTTAGCATCTCGATGTGAGCCTCATGCACCCCCCACGCTGCAGCGATAACGAGGCAAGCAACTCACACTGGCGGGGACATCGGTTGAGGCTTTTGCGCTCTTGACGTACTTCAGACTAGGATAGACCATCCGCTTCAATCATTTTTGCGATGAGGAGCAACAGAAGATAGAGACGCACACCCATCCTTCGCGCTTCTTGGTCACGATCTCGAAGCAGAGAATACGATCCTCGGCGAGGTACATATTGCGCTCTATTCCTGACTTAGAAAGATTGGTTGCCTCAGCCGTTTAAAGAGATACTCACCGAAGAGGCCGGCACCGCTTCCTCCACTGTGCATAGTCTCGCCCTTGAAATAAGAGGCCAGAGGTCCTTTGCCATCTGGGCCGTTCAGAAGAGCCTTGTAGCGATAGGCACTGAAGGCACCAGGCAACACGCTGATGTAGCCGAAGACACTCTTGGAAAAAGGTTCAGTCTCTGCTCCACTTTGACACTGGAGGGAAGAAAACTAACCTCAAGTGGCTTATCCAAGATGTTCGACATTTTGTACTGAAAGGGATTGCTCGGCTCAGGAGGCCACAGATGGCAAAAAAAATACGCCATACCTCGAAATTCTGAGAAGCGACAAGAGGAGATTTCAAGACGAGGTTGCATGCGCGTCCCGAGTCAACGCAGATCCTGCCGTAACGCGTTAAACACTCAGGGTCCTTGAAGATAAGATATCAATGGACCCACTCTCCACAAGCGCCGCCAACATTCTTGTGCTTGTCGAAGCCTATTCTCAGCGTTAGCGACGCACGTCCTGCCATGCATACGGGTTCCTAGACGACGCACATTTCCAGAGCTCGTAGATGGAAGTTCCGGTGGGCTTGGTACCGACGTCAAGGAGAACACAGACTAGAAAAATCTGGTTAAGGATTCCAAGAAAGGGAAAGGTATACTGGTTGGACATACCGTTGGGTTTAAGGAGAGGACCGAAAGCATTGAAGAACCACCTGTGGCTGTTCAACTTTTTCTTGTTCTGCTCCTTGAGGCAGAAGAGGACCTGGACGGGGCAGGCGTTCTGAGAGACTTCCCCGGTCTCGGTGACAATGACATTGGTCGTGTACCTAAAAATAAAAAAAGGGTGAGAAGGATGGATTCAAAAATCTTAGTATGACACGCACTCGAAGATGTGGGCTGTAACGTCCTTTCCACCGACGGAGTCCTTTGGTATACCTTCTTGATAGCATCCCATCTGCACTAGTGTCAACATTTACATATGCTAGAAGGGATGGAATGGACTATACCAGACTTAGGACTTGGAGCGTCCGCTTGTTGACCTTGTTCCGTCCATCAGAAACGACGCAGACGACGACCTTCTTCCATCCTTGAGGGCCCCACATCTTTGAGCGGTTGCGGCTGCACAGGTGCACAATGTTCTTGATGACACTAAACGCGCGATCAGCTCAACATAGCTAAAGATAACACTTCAAAACCGAAAAACTTACGCGTTCATCGTCTTGACGAATAGCACCTCGTCCTCGTTGTACATCGTCATCACGATGAACAGTTCCGTCTCGCGTTTGTAAAGGTATTGCCTCAGGGAATAGCGGGAGGCCATGAAATCGTCCGGGTCGCAGGTGGCGGCCGTGTAGCGCATCTTTGAGAACTCCTCAACCTCCGCACCGCCTGGGGGGAGGATGTTGGACGGCACCGGCACGTCGAGCACGAGATTGCCCTGGAAGAGCTTCACCTGCTTTACGGAGCGGCGCTTCATGAGCTTCTCCCTAGCAACAGACCAGCCCGCGATACTGGGGTCGCGGTACATTCCGGGGCGTGGGGGATACTGCTGTTGTGGGACAGGCTGCTGGTAGGGCATCGGCGGCATGGGGGGCGCATTCACCTGGGACATCTCATATGGGTTGAGGTGGGCCTGGGAGCCAGCGAAGCTGCTGTTATAGGACTTGGCGGACTTGGAGTCCCAGGAGGGGTCGTAGTCGTTGCGGTAGCCCTGCGCCGGGGTCTGCGGTGCGTAGTCGGGAACACCAGTGTTGCCCATGGCAGGGGTCGTGGGTGGGTAGGGGGCGTAGTCCTGGTTGTTGGTGTTGTTGTAATAAGGATCGTGGTTCTGGCGGTAGGCCATGGTGGTTGGCGTTGCTGTGTTCGCACGGCGATAATGAAACGAAGAGAATGTCGACGAAGTTCTGGGAAGAAGAAGGGGGTATCGGGCGGGGCGTCGGCGAGGAAACGAGGGGCGGGGAGAGCGACCGTGTGGTTTGGGAACAAGCAACTTGATCAAAACCCAAGATTTGAAGGCATCAAAGTTGGCTGGCTAATTCCGCTCAGTCCCAAGACTCTTTGATACGTCTCGCGCTCAGATTGGTCTGGCTTATCTTACAGGTACTCGTACAGCGGGAAGGACGCTGAACAGAATATATATTTCTCTTCTCCGTTGAGAAAAAAACGACTGTATATGAACAACAATTATGGGGAGCTGGAGGGACGGCCCGGAGGCTGGCATGCCTACCCCAATCATCAAGGATAATGGCGCCACAGCTGCTGTTATCTTACGTAGAGCAAAAAAAGGACATATAAGTGGATAAGAGAAGTCGAGAGAGGTCGGAATATGCCCGGTCCTTGGAGGAAGGGCATCGTTTGACCGAAGAGAAGGCAGTGCGGTCGAGAGTCACTTGAGCCCATTAACGATCGTCTTTGACAGAGAGCCAGACTGGAAGAAGTGATGCCCCTCACGGACATGGGTGCATACCCGCCAAGACAATAAAAAGGACGTATTTCTGAGGGTAGAGGTGATCCGAAGGGAATAATGGAGGTTGAGTGGAAGGCAGGAAGGTGGATGACAAGGTCGAAGGACACTGGTCAGCCCCTGCAGCTCCATGATCGCGCAGTAGCATCGAAAAGGCTACAGTACAATGCATCAGAGGAACGGTGAGTATGTGCCCGGAGAGACGTGAAGGGGCACGGTCGGGCAAGAGCCGGGATATTTTTGCGAGTGGATGCGGGGAGCAGGTGGATGGGCGGGTGCAGGGCACATCCATCCTCACAATTTAAACTCCGCCAACACAGCTTGTTTAGTTCGTCTTGTCTGCCTCTTCCCTCCATCTCCCCTCTCCCTCTCCTCAAAAAATAGGTGTGTACCCCTCTCCTCGTCGTCCACTGCATCCTTCTACATCGCCTGCTGCACCCCATCGCCCTCTTGGAATTGTCGGAACACCGTCATAGGCGCCTTGAGGCGGCCACCTGTCCTCGACGCACACAACGTGGCGGTCCCTCGCCCCGACGGCTAAGGTCTACGGATGGTAACACTGCGCATCCCTGTAGTGCAGCCATCTTGTCGCCTGGCCAGCCGCTTGCACTATGACGTGAAGTGGCAGCCTTTGATCCACATGGCTGCCACTATTTAGACCGCCCTTCGCCCATCTTTCATCCTTCCATCTCCCCCCTCAACTTTCTCTCACTGACCTCCCTTCTCCCAGTTTTTCTCCATTTCTCTCACATCATCGATGGCCGATACCTCCTCGCACAGACTCGATCTCAGAGTGGGCGGCAAGTACAGGCTTGGGAAAAAGATAGGGTCTGGTTCTTTCGGTGTGTTCCATTCTACTTCGTCACTCTTCTTTCCTTCTCATTCTCCCTCAGGTGACATCTACCTTGGGATCAACATCATCTCCGGCGAGGAAGTCGCCATCAAGCTCGAGTCTGTCAAGGCAAAGCACCCCCAGCTCGAATACGAGTCAAAGGTTTACAAGACCCTTGCGGGCGGCGTGGGTGTCCCCTTCGTCCGATGGTTCGGCACAGAGTGCGACTATAATGCCATGGTTCTCGACCTCCTCGGTCCTTCCCTCGAGGATCTCTTCAACTTCTGCAACCGCAAGTTCAGCCTCAAGACCGTCCTCCTCCTTGCTGACCAATTGGTCCGTTATCCTTGCATTTCTCAAATTCATCATTCATTCATATCGATCCTTAGATTTCTCGCATCGAGTACATCCACTCTCGTAACTTCATTCATCGCGACGTCAAGCCTGACAACTTCCTCATGGGCATTGGCAAGCGAGGAAATCAGGTCAACGTTATCGATTTCGGTCTTGCAAAGAAGTTCCGTGATCCCAAGACACACCTCCATATCCCCTACCGCGAGAACAAGAATTTGACCGGTACCGCCCGCTACACCTCCATCAACACCCACTTGGGCGTTGAGCAGGCTCGTCGTGACGACCTCGAATCCCTTGCCTACGTCCTCATGTACTTCCTCCGCGGCGCCCTTCCATGGCAGGGCCTCAAGGCTGCCACCAAGAAGCAGAAGTACGACCGTATCATGGAGAAGAAGATGACGACCCCAACGGATCTCCTTTGCCGAGGATTCCCCAACGAGTTTGGAATCTTCTTGAACTACACTCGCGCCCTTCGCTTTGATGACAAGCCGGATTACTCCTACCTTCGCAAGCTCTTCCGTGACCTCTTCGTTCGCGAGGGCTACCAGTACGACTACGTCTTCGACTGGAGCGTTCAGCGCGGTGCACAGGAAGATGGCACCCAAGGCTCGAGTTCCAAGTCCGGCGCTCCCAGACGCAAGGTTGTTCAAGAGGAGGACGAACACCGTGCCAGTGACCGCATGTAAGTTTACGATATATGGATGCACGAGCTCATAATCAATCCTATTCTGTAGGCTTCGCTCCCACACTCGTCAGGCTCAACAGACCGCCGTCCCTGGAGGTAGTGCTGTCCCCCAGCAGCGTGGTGCTCGAGGACGTGATGCTGAACTCTGGTAAACGGGCACTTCAGGATCTAGCATCTGTTTTCCTTTCCGGTTGCCTGTTTGTTCGGTCTGTTCAGTCTGCGCGTCCCAAGAGGACACCGGGCGATTGGGGGGTGGAGGGTAGAATGCGAGTTTCGCTCGGTTTAAGGGACGGGTTGGGTTGTGGGCCTGTCCGGTTGAATGAGGCGTACGTCGAGGGGTGGCGGTGCTGATTATCGGTGATAGGGGTTACAGCGAGTTGCAGTTGTCGGCGCACACGAAGTTTTACGTTGGGATCAGCTCTGCATCGGGGCATCACATTCGAGTCGATTTGTTCACAAGTTTGCTCGGCAAGTGAATGCGTACATCGACACCCTTCCGCTGCTGGTCTCCTGCCACTCCTCGTCAACCGCCCTTCGCCCTCTCTCTTTCACCGCTTCACCAGGAAGCAGGCGAGGTATAGACCTTCTCATCATTCCTCCTTTGTCCCTTCGCCACGCATACACATACATCATTCAAACGACGCACGCAAAGCAATGCTCTGCAGGGGCCTCGACACACGTTACGACTTCCAACATCTCTACAATGGCTCGTTACGAAATGCCCGGTCAAGAAATATTTTATTAAAACGGACGCTTGTTTCTTTTTCCTTTACAGGTTTCGCTGCCTTTCCGCATCCTTACACTTCCATTGCCAGCGTGTTCCTCTGAGCTGGTCGTGGGGGATATTGTGGTGGTTGCATATACCTATTTCCTTCCTCGTCGTCGTCGTGTATAAACATAACACCACAGTCTGCGCCCGTTTGCCCTTCCGTTTCCAATATTTGTGTGTGCCCCCACTACTTTTTGGTTGCACCTTTCCCTTCCAGTTCAACCTGTTTCTTTTCCCAATTCACACCACTCAATACGAAAGCAACACAAACAGTTTCTTTTTTTTCATACATACAACACTCCTTTCTCTTCCTTTCTCGAACACTCCTTCCATTCTGTCCCGTCATCACCCCTTCCTCGCTCTTCACGCCCCATCATCACATTCACATTAATCCCGGTCTCGATATCGTGCTACGTTCTATCCATTCTCGTCTCCGTCTCGGTTCCTCGTCAGATACTCGCACTGTGTTTGTCCTTCCATCCTCCACCTCTTCTCGGGTCTAGGCCCCGTCGAGGGCGAGTGGGATGGAAGAGGGCGCCGAGGCCGTTGGTAGTTGGAGGAAGATGTCGGTTTGGTTTACTTACTAGATCGGAGTTGTTGGGTGGGTCGTCGTGTCTTCGGTATGATGAGCGGTAGGCGGCGGGTGGTAGGTGGCCGAAGGTGAAGGCTTTTAGCTGTAGGCATCGGTGTGTAGGTGGATGGGCGTCGCCGTCAGTTTGTGAAGAAGATGCAATCCTATCGAATATTGTGTAACGAATGACGATATATTCACCTGTTCCCTTCTGGTGTGATGAACTACGTAGCTCTCGGACTTTGGTAGATACGCGAAGGGAATTCTCTCTTCTGGTAATGCTAGAAGGTAGAATTTATGCCTCGTTTTGCAGAAGAACCTGAGCTTAGAAAATTCCGCAGACGCCGAATGTCCAGTTGACCTCACAAGTCTAACGCAATGTCAGACTAGTTTCTCCCCAACCTCACAATCCCCAAGATTATGGGCATCATGCCATAGGAAGATACCGAATGATACCCTGTCTTCGTGACTTCTCAACCCTTCACCAAATGGACGAGAGATCTCACCGTGCTCCGTATACCATCGGAAGGAAGTCGTCCTCGGAATTTCGGTTCCACGGAATATCATCCTCTGGTCCGAATCCCTGTGTCACAGCCTGCTACAGGACCCTGCGCAGTTGGATGATACGACCTTCGGTTTTCGGTCCTAAGTAATGAAATTACTTAGTAAGTCCCCATACATTCTATGAATAGTCTGTGACCGAGGTCAACTCTGTTCTGGAAGCAATTGTAACATCTGACTGACCACTGGTGGTTCTCCGGAGGTACTGGCAGGGTGCTGATCGATGCGTACCTGCCGGAGCTGGATGAGATTCAGCGTCTATAGTCTAATTGGATGCGCACCTGTGGCTTCGAAGGAGTCGGCTCATGTCTTTGCCAGTTATATCTGCTGAGAAGTGAGATGCTCGAGTGACCCTCGGAGACGAGAGAGGCTCGTCTGACCAACTCACGAGTCACTGCAGCTGATCGATACGTATCCGAGTCGTTGGACACATGCGAGGATAGTATGTACTTTGTAGGATGATCGTGTAATGTGTTACGGCGGTGATCACTCGGTGGTGAAGAGCTTCCGACCGTGTTCGCAGCACCAGCGCCCAGGAGACACTGCAGAGATGATCGATAAATTAAACTCGTACTGTCGGTCGAAGGTGCCGAATAACCTAGTAGGGTGGCGCAAGCCGACACTTTTGCCAAATATGGGGGCATGTGGACCCACCGCTTGACCAGTCTTGGGGGGATGAAAATCGGAGGGGCGTGATCGGGAACTCTATGTTCATTCCCAGGCCTAAGAGGATCCAGAGCGCCCTATGGGTTTCCGAGTCTCGAAGGCGAGGAGTCTTCAACAGTGGACCTGTCTATCTTTCCCAAGAATTGAAAGGCCCTGGTTGAAGAATAATTTCAAAGTTGCGTAAATTTCTTGTGATGAGTCACGATATAGATACAGTATTCCTAGTAGATCTCAGCAACACAGCGAGGATTCAATGCGTACGCCTACACAAATGCTAACATGTCCCTTTGAAAATGATACAACTGCTTCAAGCACAATCCAATACATCAACGGAGACCCAGGAATCTTCAGCAGGATCCACAGGACTATTGTCATCGTGAATATCATCGTCATGGATATCAGAAGGCCGAATGATATCGAAAGAATCTGTCATTCGCCAGAGACGAACGGTACGATCGTCTGAGCAAGTGGCGAAGAGTTCGTGATCAAATGGGTTGACAGCGGCTGTCGAGACACAGCCTTTGCCATGTCCAGAGAGGATGTTTAAGAGGACGCCATCGTCTCGATCATAAATATAGATCTGGCTATCTGCAGCCAAAGTAAGCAACGCCTGGTAACTGGAAATGAGCAACAACACAGACCTTCACTACCACTGATGATGTATTTCTCCTCTTCGCCCCCGAAGCAACTCCCAATCACGGTGCGCTCTTGCTTTGGCCCAGCGTATGCTTCGACCTTCCGGCCTTCACAGATATCCCAGAGCTCAAGTCCCTGCAGTGAAAGAAAATCGGTGGGGCATCCATCTACGGAGAAGAGCCGGCACATACACTGGGGGCGCAATTAATAAGAGCGAATCTCGAATCTTTGGTGATGCGAATACTGGTCAGGCCATCTTCGAAGAATATAGTTCTGGGCAGAGAAAATATTAGTGTACCGCCGGGTCGTTGGTGGTCAACTCTACTCACGACAGTATCTTCCCTGTTGGAAGATCGTAGGTGATCATTTGATAGAAATAAAGTCGTCGTTTCTTCGTTCCGTCCACTGGCAATTTCGATGCCCCTAGGTCGTCTTTCTTGACGAAAGTTTGCTCGCCGACGGCAACCAGACGTGCTAGGTCAGGAGATATCGTGAACTTGAACACTTTAAGATGCGTTTCCCAGCACTCTTTCATCGTTCCATTCGCATTCTGCAAGGTAGTGAGCAACCTTGTTCGACAGAAGAGAAGCCTGCACATTACCCAGAAGATAATCTTCCCATCTAAACCAGCAGAGATGAGTCCAGATCCGTCAGGTAACCATTCGAGCTTTGTGATCGTTTCAGAGGATTTTTCGACAATGTTGGTACACGATCCAGTCTGTGGCGACCAGTCTGTGGGTTGTCGTCCTCCAATCAAACCATCCACTGACCGTTGTATCCCAGAATTTGATCATGGACTCTGCGCTAGTCACGAGAACGGAGTCATCTGGAGACCAGGCAAGGCAGACAGCTGGGAATGAGTGGCGCAATGTATGCTGCGCGATCCAACCACTGGTGGGTATATCGGCCTCCTATTGATGGGCATAGACATTAATGGGATGCTGAGGTCCTTCAGAAGTTAATCGTCCGCACCTCCTTCTTCCAGATTATGACATTGTGATCCTTGCTAGCACTGGCAAGATATTTCCCGCTATTACTCCAACATATATTCCATATTTCGTCCTTGTGCCCTTGCAGAACCTGTTCGATGGTCACTACGAGTGGAGATTTCGAATCGTCTTGAGCGGTTGGTGGCTGGGATTGCATAGAAGAATGGAGGCTGTCCATCGTTCAAAGCGATGGGTAAGGAGATGAGCGCTCAAGAAGACATTCAGACGCTCGAGAATGCTGCGGTGCACATTATATGCCTTATGGCATTCGAGCTCATCATGGGATCTGTCAGAAGCCAAGCACGGCCATATTGGCATCTCGGATGCCCATGCCAAACAGCGTACGGCTCTTGCCAAACAAATCTTCCACGTCCACGACATAATTGTCTGCAGTCTTGACAACATTATACGACTGCGACGCCCTTAAAATGTCTCTCGCCCTCAGCTTCGCCTCCAAGAAGGAGGACGAAAGCGGCCTGAGCTCCTATTACAACAACAAAACCACCATAATCCAGGAGGCTCGCGTGTTCAATGAATCTCCAATCAGTCCAAGAAAGTGCAGGGCACTCCTGACCCGGATCGTCTATCTTCTCTATGTCGGCGAGACTTTTGGAACCCAGGAGGCCACGACACTGTTCTTTGGAACGACCAAGCTCTTCCAGCACAAGGATGTACGCGCTCTTCTCTCGCTGAACAGCGGGACGTGTAATTAATTTGTACATCGCAGAGTGCTTTGCGACAAGCTGTTTACCTGGCGATCAAAGAGCTTGCAACAACGGCGGAGGATGTCATCATGGTCACCAGCAGTATAATGAAGGATATGCAAACCAACTCGGAGGTCATTTACCGTCCGAATGCAATCCGTGCCCTTTGCAAGATTATCGACGTGCGTGTTTCGCAATTTCTCGAATGTGCTGTCCTTACTGACGTTTAAATTCTCGTGCGTAGCCATCCATGGCTCAAGGTGTTGAGCGTTTCTTCAAGGCGGCGATCGTCGACCGGAATCCATCCATTTCCTCTGCCGCACTTGTCTCTGCCTATCACCTCTTCCCTAACGCAAAGGACGTGGTCAAGCGATGGGTCAACGAAGCACAAGAGGCCGTCAATGCGAAATCGACGTCAAGTCTCTTTGGATCGAGCGGCGGAGGTGGCGGATATCTTGGCTTTGGCGGAGGCTCGAACCAACATTCTGGCCCACAAACCTTACCATCGACGAGCTATATCACTCAATACCACGCTCTTGGCCTTCTCTATCTCATTCGTCAGCAAGATAGGATGGCAGTCACGAAAATGATCCAGCAACTGGGTGGAGGGAAATCGGGTGCTGGCACTACGTTGAAAAACCCGATGGCGCTTTGCATGCTCATTCGGTACGCTGCAAAGGTTATGGAAGAGGACTCCAAGTGCGTCGTTTATCTTTCCATTTGCGTCTAAATCGTATAAATCTTTCCCCCAGCATGCAGAGACAAGTGCTTGAACTTCTCGAGGGTTGGCTGAGGCACAAGAGTGATATGGTTAACTTCGAGGCGGCGCGGGTCATCTGTGAGATGAAGGGCGTAACTGCTGCCCAACTGACAAAACCCATCGCTGGTACGTTTTATCATAAATTGTTGCGTGGTAAGTGTTTTAACACTGATTCTCATTCTCAGTGCTCCAAATCTTCTTGACAACTCCCAAACCCGTCCTGAAATTCGCTGCTGCTCGCACCCTCGCGGCTCTCGCCTTGACGCACCCTGCTAGCGTCGCTACCTGCAACATTGACCTCGAAACCCTGATCGCGGACCCCAATCGCAGTGTGGCTACATACGCGATCACTACGCTGCTCAAGGCAAGTCTATAACCATCATCCTTACGCCCTTACGCCGTCATCTAAACAAGCAATTCAGACTGGTAATGAAGCCTCCGTCGACCGCCTCATTAAACAGATTAGCGGCTTCATGTCCGAGATTAGTGACGAGTTCAAGGTCATTATCGTCGACGCTATTCGTTCTCTCTGCCTCAAGTTCCCAACCAAGCATGCGTCCATGCTCACTTTCCTCTCCGGTGTTCTGAGAGACGAAGGTGGCTACGACTTCAAACGTGCTGTCGTTGAAGCTATGTTTGACATGATCAAGTTTATTCCCGAGTCCAAAGAGCAGGCCCTCTCGCACCTCTGCGAATTTATCGAAGACTGCGAGTTCACAAAGCTCTCTGTTCGCATCCTACACCTTCTTGGAGTCGAGGGACCGAAGTCGCCACAACCTGCTAAATACATTCGCTTCATCTACAACCGCGTTGTGCTTGAGAACGCGACTGTTCGGGCGGCGGCTGTGACGAGTTTGGCGAAGTTCGGGGTCAACTCTGCCGAGCCAGCGTTGAAGAAGAGCGTCAATGTTCTTCTCAATAGGTCCGACTATTTCATGCGTTTCCTTTTTCATGCGTTTATTTTTCATTTCATAGGTGTCTGGATGATGTTGATGACGAGGTTCGGGACCGCGCCACCCTGTACCTTAAGGTATTCAAGGCAAAGCCTCTGGCGGATGCCTATGTCAAAGAAGGTGAGTTCCCTGCCCCGATGTCAAAGAGATATGCTTTCTGACATTGCCACAGAGTCCGTCTTCTCATTAGCGGCTCTTGAATCGAAACTCGTGGCGTATGTGAAGGATCCGGCGTCAGCTGAACAACCCTTCGATGTCTCTACAGTGCCGAAGATTAGTCGTGCTCAAGCCGCCCAAGAAGCTGCCCGTAAGCTCTTTCATACCTTCACACCATCTTCGCGGTTGCTGATCAGAGGCGCGCAAAGGACCGAGTACACTTGACACCATCGGCGCTCCATTGTCAAAGAAAACGGCGGAAGCGCCCGCCGCCCCTTCAGCAGCGGAGAAGCAGTCGCAATACGTCCAACAGCTGGCTGATGTTACAGAATTTGCCTCGTATGGGCTTGTGCTCAACAGCAGTGCGAATCCTGCGCAGCTTACGGAAAACGAAACAGAGTATCAGGTCAATTGCGTCAAGCATGTCTTCAAGGAGCATGTGGTCTTCCAGGTTGGTGTTCAGTGCGTTTCAATTCCGGAATGGAGTAATTAATAGTTCTTTGTCAGTTCAACATCTCCAACACTATTCCCGACACTGTTCTGGAGCAGGTATCGGTGATCATGCAGCCTCAATCAGAAGACTCTGGTCTTGTTGAAGACTTCATCATCCCTCTTCCTTCTCTTGCTGCCTCGTCTCCTGGGATCGTCTACGTTTCCTTCACCCGCGAGAACCCAGACGTGTATGCCATTGCTTCCTTCCAATGCACACTCAAGTACATCAGCAAGGAGGTCGATCCATCAACGGGCATTCCAGAAGAAGAAGGCTACGAGGACGAGTACCAAGTCGAAGAGGTCGAGCTCAGTGCTGGCGGCGACTACATTATCCCCAGTTATGCCAGTTTCGGCTCGGAGTGGGATCGAATGCGGTCTGCCCCTTCTGCGACAGAAACATTTGCATTGTCGGCGATGGAGAGTCTCAAGGGTGAGTGTTCTTTTCTCTTGCTGCCGAGTTCTGGATGGCTAATCTGGTCTTGTATTTCCAGCCGCCTGCGAATCGATCATCGAGGTTCTCAACATGGAGCCTCTTGGTGGGACAGAAAACCCATCATCGACTTCGGTGCACACGCTTCAGCTATCTGGCTTGGTGACAGGAGGAGGCGGCAAAGTACTTGTCCGCTGTCGTATGACATACTCGCGTGGGCAGGGTGTGACATTAGAGCTCGGTGTTCGGGCGGAGAGGCAAGAAGTTTGCGACCTTGTTCTCGCCGCTGTGGGTGGTTAGATATTTGGATGTCCCTTTCTGTTTTGTAAGCATGCAATACCATTTTCGTAGATTCTGTTCCGTCGACCGGGTTTATGATGGCCCCGCATTCGCAATAAAATATGGCAACTAATTGGCTGCGAATTTGAATTTGTTTCTTGCGGTTGGTGCTCGGGGTAGATATGTACCAACGTGCGGTGAGATAGGAGGGATGACCCAGCGGGGTAATAAAGATGATAGCTAGGCGAGGCGGGCGCGGGACGGAGAGACGAGTGACTCCGGAAGCGGATTTACCCCAGAGCCGGACTCGGGGTCAAGCGCCGGGTTGGGTGCGACAGTCAGCAGCGAGCGAATCGTATGATACAAAGTTGGTCGATATCTGAAATGCTCCCTTCGTTCTCCCAGCGCTCTCTAAGTCCTAAGGCTACACCGCGTCAACAGCGCCACCGCCCGCCTCTTTTTAGCCCTGGTCCTCCGCTCGGACCTGCCCGTTACATTGCACCAGCTGACTCTGCTCCCCAATCCCCATCACCGCTTTGCAAGCCTTCTCCCGCTGCGTTGGGATGTCTATGCATGCACCGTCTCTGCCCTCGGCCAAGGTCATTCATGTCGATACTCGGGGTGCGGTGATCCTGTCGGAAGAATCGCCAGAGGTGCGTCACTCCAACCGACCTCTGTTTTTGACAAGACTCACGAGCACCCCCTTTACAGACACGAGACAGTAGAGGTATCTACCTTCCGAACCATATTGAACCCGTGTCTCATATTGCGGTCGACGTGCGTGCAGCACTTTTGGGGGGCTCAAGTCGTGTGCTTACGGAGGTTGGCTGCTCTAGGTCGGAGGCTCTCTAGCCAAAGTCGTCTACTTCACTCGCTCGCCAGAACCCCCTTCCCCGCCATCCATCGCTGCGACCCGCGGCTCAAGCTCCGACAGCGATATCTCGACACCACGCTCAATCTCCCCCTCCGATGATCCCGCAAGCCCGCATGTGCCTTGCACGCCGTCGACCAGCGCTAAAATGAGCGGCGCACTCACACCAATGGTGCTCGACCAGCCGACGCCGCTCCGGAACGGGCTTTCGGGCCTAACGGACGGGATCCTGCGCGATTCGATCCTCAAGCGCACCGTGCAGCACTTCCCCGGCGGCTCGCTCAACTTTGAGCGGTTCGAAACGGACAACATTGGCGCGTGTGTGACGTTCATCCAGGAGCTGATCGAGCGCTCGGCGGAGGTCAATGGGGTGTCAATCGAGGAGATGCGCAAGGGCGTGAAGATCATGGCCACGGGCGGGGGCGCGCACAAGTTTCACGAGCTGTTCGGCGGCGCGCTGCAGGTCGAGGTGCAGAGGGAGGACGAGATGGAGTGTCTGATCGAGGGCCTAAAATTCATTACGCTCATCCCGGACGAGGTGTACTACTTCTCCGACGAGCTGATTTCGTCTGTAGCTCACCCAACAGCTGCTGCAACTACCTCCGCATCTATACCACCTACGTCTTCTTCCAATGGTCTACTGGTGCACCAGTCTAAAATTCCAACCCCGAGTTCTATTCCATCAAACGCTTCTCCTACTTCCGCCAATCTTCCGCCCCTGGAACGACCAAGTCCCGATCCACCCAAATACGGGGTGACGTTCGAGAGTAATCCGACACCCCAGCTGCCCTGCCTGCTGGTGAACATTGGATCAGGTGTGTCGATCATCAAAGTGGACGAGGACGGTGCGTTCGAGCGTGTCTCTGGGACGAGCTTAGGTGGAGGCACGTTATGGGGTCTCCTCAGTCTGCTGACCCCAGCAAAAACCTTCGATGGTGCGTTTCCGTATGCTGTAATCAGCCTTTGAAGGCAACTCAATCAGCTGTGAATAGAAATGCTTGCGTTTTCGGAACGCGGTGATAACTCGACAGTGGACATGCTCGTTGGGGATATCTATGGGCAGGATTACAGCAAGCTGGGCCTCAAATCGACGATGATTGCCAGTACGTTTGGCAAGGTATTCAAGAAGGGTGGGGAGAGGGGAAAGTTCTCCGCGGAAGACATCAGCAAGAGTCTTCTGTATGCTGTGTCGAACAACATTGGACAGATAGCGTGAGTGCATTTGATATGTGTTCGTCTGACTGCTAGCTCACGGGGAACGATTTAGATATATGAATGCAGAAAAGTATAACTTAGACAGAATCTATTTCGGAGGGTGCTTCATTCGAGGTATGAGAGAAAACGGTTTGGAAGATGCGTAGATGCGTGTGCTAAACTATATGCGGTAGGGCATGCGGCGACCATCGCGACACTTTCCTACGCCATCCGGTTCTGGAGCAAGGGCACGAAGCGGGCTCTATTTCTCCGTCACGAAGGGTTCCTGTGAGTGCACGGCGCGCGTTTAACACGAGGACCAGGAAAAGCTGATTAGATATGTGGACGCAGGGGATCGATTGGAGCGTGGATAAGAAACATCGATCCAGTGGAAGACCATCACAGGCAACGTTGAGGTTCGGAACATAGTTGAAACCAAAATACCCAAGCAAGTATACGGGGCCATTTGTATGGCCAATGGCCGTACTCTGATCGTGCGATGGTATCCTTTCTACATTACACCCATGTTTATAAAGACAGCTTTGTAATAATTAGCGGAATAGCTCTCCTGAGTGGGGTGTAACGAGAGGACATCATCATCGAGCTCGTCATCACATTGCACGGACCCATTTTGCTAATTCCGGATAAGGTCGGCTATTCGACATACCGCTCGATGCTAGTACATGCCGTGTGCGATGCAGAGCGCTCACAATGAGCACAGCTCACTGTGGGCGGCAATTGTGGACTGGCGGGCTGGAAGCAGTGCTCGGAGGGGAGAGCTGGGCAATATAGAGACGTGAGAAGATTGCCGTTGCTAAATTGAGGGTCAACCGATCAGTCATATGTACGTTTGTAATAATCATAATCAGCTCTGCCCATTCAAAATTGCTTTCCACACCTTCCGACCTCGCCCTCCACCCACCCTCCCGCTGAAATGCCGCCTCCCTTCGACCACTACCATCCCTTTCCCGCCGATGCCCTCCCTACACCCGCACAGGACCACAATCCTCCTCCCAAGAAACCAAGACATCGCCATTCCCCCCACCAGCTCGCCGCCCTAAACGACCTCTTCGAACAGACAGAGCACCCGTCGCTCGAGCAGCGTACTGCTCTGGCCGAGCGTCTTGGAATGTATGTCTCTGTCTTTCTAACCCAACTTTGTCACCCACCTCGTCCATGTCCATACCCAGGGAGACAAAGACCGTCAATGCCTGGTTTCAAAATAAAAGGGCTTCTTCAAAGAAGCGGGTCCGCAGTGGTCCCTCCTCCTCCGACTCCCATCTCCCACACACTCTCCCTCCCGCCAACTCCAAGCCCACCGGTCGCGATCTCCACCGTCCTGACATCGACGATATTCACGAGGATGACTATTCCTCTCTCGACCCCCACCACTCACGCTCGGCATCTGTAGTCCCATCAGAATATCCGTTTTACACAGGCCATCCGGATCAAGCCCACTTTTACGACTCAGAGAGCACCCGGAAAATGCGCATGCGTCCCTCATCTGAACAAACTGAAGAGCTCAAAAAGTTGTACAATATCAACCCACATCCGACAGCGGAGCAGAGACAAGCCCTCGCAGACACTATTGGCATGTACGTCTAATTTTACTCCGATCCCAAAGTTTTTCCGTCCCGATTAGAGCAAATGCTAACTGCGGTTTATTGTTATTAGGCGTTATCAAAGCATTACTAATTGGTTCCAAAACCAACGCAGCCTCGCCAAAAAGAAGAGGGAGGATGATGGAGAGCCGTCCTCCCTTTCAGCTCCCAAATCCGAGTATGCAGACGGCAGCCGGCAGTTCTCGGCGTTCCCCCCGCCTTCCCACCCTCATCCATCTTTGGGCCTGCCTCCTCCGACGAGTCACCCGTCCCTTGTCCTTTCCTCCGTTCTGCGGCGGTCTCCCAGTGTCTCTCCCTCCGCTGAAGGTCGGTCCCCGCGGAGATCATCGTCCCTCCGGAGCTCGGCCCTATATGGCAGCGCGTCTGCTGCTTCCGCGCGCCCACGACGCTCGCGCCCTGAGCCATATCAGCTGGAGGCACTGAAAGATCTCTTCAAAAAGACTGCCACACCCACCATCGAAGAACGTTCAGCGCTGGCCCTTGAAGTTGGAATGTACGTGATCCATCATGTCATCCGACTTCTCTTTCACTTTTTCTCTTTCGACCCTCTCAAACACCGATGGCTGATATGTCACATACTTCACAGGGATGTCGGAAAGGTGACGAACTGGTTCCGTAATCTTCGTCAGACTGCGAGAAAGCGTGCCAAGAAGTCAGGCAGTGGAGATGATGAGGACGATGAGAGCTTCCATTCCAGGTACTCGGCCTCAGCGTCGCGGTCTGGCACGCCCTCGCTCGGATCGTCGTCTTCGTCGCTCAACGATGATTCGATGGATCTAGACGACTACGACATGGCCAATGTCCATTCTGATAACAACAGTGACGACGAGTACCAGGAGGCGGTGACACCATCGCCTGAGCCATCGCCCTCACCACCTCCGCCGTCGCTCGATATCCTTGAGAACTTCAACTTCCCGTATCCCATCGAGATCGACAAGGCGTCTGTCAAGCAGTTTTCTGGGATCAGAGTTGAGGATGCGCTATTACTCTTGAGCTTCCACCACCACGTGCAATAGTGGCCAACAAAAGTATCGTTGTACGTCCTATGCCATGTCTCCGAATATTTTAGTCCATCTCTAACCATAACCGTGTAGAATTGCTTATATCTATCTATAATCCAAATCCGAATACATGTAGGATACTACGCGAAACTATCACAAAACCTCCGCCCCGCCCTCGACGCCTGCGACATCCAAATCTGCTTCTACGTAAACTATGCCTCTTCATTTTCATACCGCCTCTCCACTCCTGTAGCTTTGCAACTATTACCTTTAGTTTCCCCTTGCTTTATCTTCACCTTCAAAACCAAATAGTATTTTCAGGACCATTTGATTCATTCCCCAACTCCTTTGCTTCAGCTTCGCTTGCTTATTATCGCCGATATTCCGCTGAACGAAAGATGTCTGTATGTTTTTCAATTCACCCGTACAAGTACTGTACTGTGCAGTGTAGATGATAACTTCGAGTATGTCTAGAATCAACTTGTAGCGCTTCGATTTCTATGTACTAGGTTGGCTGGCATATGAGAGGACGAATAATCAAAAGAACTTTGTTGTTTTTAGTATCATGCAATCGATGGCCGTCTCGTCTACATACCTCGTTTTCCGCCTCGTTTACAAACCACGTTTTCCAAGCTTTCGTCGTGCTTACATGGGAAACCGGCAAACTATTCATCGATTGAAACTTAAAGGGGATTAAAGGCACACGCACGTTGTGGTCGCCGCGAGGCTGATCGTCGTCGGATTTGCGCAACGCGCGTGCAAGGGGGAGATAGGATTTCTGAGCTCAATAATAGTTCCTCAAGGGCGCTGATCAGGGGCTGTTCCTATGGCATTTCCATGTGTTGGTGCTGCTTCACTCGTGTCCTCATCTTCGTGCATAGGCGTGCTTCGGGACCTGGATATATCGACAGTACTACCAGAAATGCCTTTCCTTGAGAAGATTCTTTTTGTGAATCTGGTTTGTGGACCCCTCCGATGGATCCAGGTTTCTAACCAATTGAATAGGCACGACAGCGAATGAAACCATAAGCAGAGCGACATCGGTGTCGTCAATTTGACTCGTAAACCAATAAGGAATATAATTGACACAGAGTGGAGCAAAGCGCACTTCCAGGACGGTGTGGCCCTTGGCCCCCTTCTTCTCGAAATTGGGGCGAGCCCCGGTCTGTTCCTAATTTGGGAACTAGCCTACCAAAAACGTTTGTCCCCAAAAATCGTCGTCCACACGTCGCGAAATCATCCGTCAGGTGACCTCTCCCCAAAGAAATGGCCTTCGACGAGCCATATAAGCCCGGGCTCTCTTTGAAAGCATCTTTCCTCCGAACGCCAACCATCTCTCGAGTTTATCTTTTTCTCGCTTTCACCTTCGGGAGCCCCTGCGCAATCGCTGTGGTGTCTTCGAGGCCGTTAGTTGAAGCAGGAGCCCTCCTTGTCTATACATTGCATTCCACCGCCCTCTACATGTTCAGCGGCAGCCTGCTCCCTCGGTCGCCTCTTGATCTTCTACTTTTGAGTTTCTCTTTCCTCGTCGCTCGGCCTCAGAAGCCAGTGGTATACGGATGACGGGATAGCCAACCACCACTTGGGCTTGCAGTCGATTTTGAGTAGGAAGGGTCACATCCAAGAAGCCCGCACACTCTGCGGGTTTTTTATGTAAGCAGTCACAGCAGTTCGGACGGGTTTCTGTCCCTACTTGCAGTACCTCTCCAAGTATGTCATCAAATACGACGTCTCAGTACGGCGGCACTTGTATAAATACGATGCAAGTTATAAGCATTTTACAACCGACCCGAGTCCACGCGAGAAGTGCAGGAGCTAACATTGATGTTTAACAGCAACGCGGCGGCAATCCACCGCTCCGGATAACTTGCTCGAGCGCAGCTACCATTGCTTGTCTGGTGCCGATGAGCACTTACTTATGATGTTGGCGTCGCGCGTCGGTAGTCTGATGCAGTAGTGTCCGACCAGGCATCATGCTACTTTGCGACGGTAGCCCAGTGCAGAGTAATTCGAATGTTCAGAAGGGTTTCTGCAGGAGTTTACAAGAAACAAGGAACCCATGAACCGGCTTGTGATGGCGGTCACTGGCAGTCCTCTGCGCGAACAGTTAGAGGCCATTAAAGGAATTGATGACTTCAACGAAGCTAGGCGCGTGTTCGCCAATAGGATTCGGTGAACCTCATTATCTCCAAGACTGACAGACCTTCGAGAGACTAGAACGCTGACTGAGTCCACCAGTGCGATCGGGTGATCGGCGGCCTTGCAGCGAGGCTGATGAACGCTTCTGATTTACAGCGAGAACGACTTCAAGAGGAGACGGTGGTGGTTATGGACTAGACGGAGTGCAAATACCTGTGCAGCGCTGATAACACGGCTGTTCCTATTCTTGGTCGTGCCGGAGTGAAATGGGTCGGCTACTGGTTTTACATAAGGCTCGTTTACTTTTAGACGCCCGTCGGCAGCAGATCAATATCCAACAGGGGCCTGCAGCGCGTCATGGACTCAAAGCCCGTCTTGAGCTTGCGCCCCTATCCGAGTCTATTTCAAGTTACATGAAAGCGTTCATTTTCTCCGGAGGTTCGCCGCCCGGGCTCATTTTATGTGTCGAAGACAAGCTTCAGGAGGTTACAGTGAGTAGTTACGAGACCTAATAGTAATTGACACGGTAGGTCTCTCACCGGACCAGCTAGCTTCAATTTCGTCTTCAGGCCATTCAAGGAAGAAGTCTGATTCTGATGAAACACCCGGCCGGTGGGTATTCGTCGTAACCTGTCTCCCATGATCATGAAGACGCGAGGAAGGCGTTTCGGAGTTTTGAAGACTTGTACTTATTTGACAGGGCACAGATGGAGGAAGGAAGGCCCACGGCAATGGATATATGATGATTGCCATGAATCAGGCTTTAAAGTGTCAATAAGGTAGACTTTCTGTAGGGAAGAGAAGTGTACGTGGCATTGGTGTGACACGGCGACTGATCATGCTGCAGTGAGAAGGCGACGTGCGGCATGCGATGGAGACGAGAACGTATCAATGTGGCGCACCGTGGAAGGAGAAATGTATTCTAGGAAAAGCTGGACTAGGGCCATGCTATGATCGAAGTCTAAGTCTAGTACGTGTATGTCAAATATGAAGTACAAATGGTTTAAATAATTCTGAGAGAACTCGGCCTGGAGTAGAAGCAAAGGATGGTGAGAGCGACGGTCGTGATGGTCAACGGGAGGGACAGACAGGCAGCCAGTAGCGACCCGACGAAATGAAGCAACGCCTGGAACGACCGCGACCGGGAATGCGCGACGCCTGGCCAGCGGAGTCGACGCGCGAAGGCGGGCATCTCGCGTTTATGAGCGCCAAACATCTCCGTGGACCCGAGCCCCAGATCTCGCGTGGCCCGGCGAAGCACCGCCTCGGCGCGCCAGGTCGCGTCTAAATTAACTTGTGACGCGCACTCCGGGATCACGTGATCCAGCGGGGCGATTTGGACCAGGCCGCGCCGAAGCAGGAAGAGCCCTCTTCCGACACGACTGCTACTGGGAGCAGCTCCGCCTGCGCGCGACGGCCGTTCTTCCCGTTCGCGGATGGCTTCGCAGCCGAACTCTCGAAGCACGGCTGACACGACGTCCCAAATATCGATTGATGGCGCGGGGCGAGGAGTCGCTTGCAGCGCTGTCGCCGAGGCGCTACTGCTCGCGTGTGGCTGCTCATGTCCACGGGAATGCGGCTGGGATTGCTGGACGCGCAAAGCCGCTTGGCGGGAGAGGTGCGATTCGAGCCAGTGGTGCGTATCCGCAAACTCCTTGGGACTGGGCTCTCCTTTGACGTGCGTCGTCCTGTGGCTGCGATGACCCTGCTGCCTGTACCCGGAAGTGCGATAACTGTGTCGCTGCGACGCAGGCCCTTCAATCTCCATACAGGCGCACGCTCCCGTAAATTGTTCCCACTGCCAAATGTCCGGTCCGTAGATGTCGAGGTTGTACGCGATGCAGTCGGGGCAAAGAAGATTGCGCAGCGAGCGTTCATAGCTCTCGAGGGCGGCCGTCGATTGCTGGACGAGCTGGGCGGTGACGATTGGGAAAAGGAATTCCCTAATGAGGAGGAGGATTTCAATTGGGAGGGCGGGCTTCCGGCACGAGAATGCTTTGGGTGTCGCATAAATGATGCTGTCCACGGTCTGGAGTTCTGGCGACAGCTGGGCGAGACAGGCGTGCATTAAGGTCGACTTGGAGGTCGTCACAGTGGCCACTGGTGTAGGGGATGCCATGGAGGATGAGGAAACAAGGCTGGACTCTGGGCCGACATAAGTATGGATCCAAGAGCGCGGACATAAGGAGATGGGGATCAACATACGCCTGTTTCTCCGGGGAGACACACTCGCTCGGTACGGGTGGAGGGCCTGACGTGAAATTCCTGCGGGTGGAGATGCAGCAGGATGTTATTTAAAGAGGCCATTAAGTCGCGTCCCACAGCGGTCGATTCGAAGTGAGCAGAGAAAGGAAGGTTTCATGTACCAGATTGGGACATCTCGTGGTGCCCGGACACACGTCAAGAAGAGTCTGCTAATGACTGCAGGAATAAGAAAAGCGCCAGTTAGAGATCACTTATCCTGCCGTCATCAGCCTCATGCGCACCGCCAACCTAACCTTGTAGTCTAAACCCGTGCTTCGGGGCGCTCAGATCTGACCGCGCGCTGGGAGTTCGAATGCATCTGCTTGCAGGAGCGCACCATTTGCTCTCCTATCTCCCGTTTGATCCGGCGCCTTTCGAAGCCAGCGACTACGGCGGACTGATTGAGATTGCCTTGGCCTACCTTGCAGCCACACTTTAACTCAAGAACTCTGCGTCAGATCGCGGCTACCTGCTCTACCCTGCTGGCCACATGCAGTTTGACTTTTATCTGCAAGATCTTTGCACAAGGGAACTGACAAATCTTCCGAAATGATAAAGGACACGCATTGCTTGCTGTCGCGTGGTTTGAGCGAAAACGGGAGGTGGCAAGTATGCAATCTCGAATTTCCTAGAGTACAGCAGGCGAGGCTATTCTTCGGGCAGGCTGAGGACTGGGCAGTGGGTAAACGCATGGGCACTACTCCGCTTCATCTCCCGTCTTCCAAGTATCAATGATTTTGATACCCTTGTCATATTCTTCAAGAAGATCAAGCCCTTTAGATGGCTTTTGATTATGACCTTGTCCATAGTTCGCTATAGGGCCAGATGAAAATGGTTGAATGCAATATGCCTGCGTTGAAGCGGCCGAGTAAGCTCGAATCTGAGGGGCGGACTTTGACCACTCCACGATTCTACAGCCGCTAAAGTCAGCCACACGCCGTGTGTTTCCAGAAAATTGAGAGGCGTACTGCTGGCGTATTTTATCTTTGCGGATAGTGAAATGAGAATAAATCACATCCTAGAAGGATTTCGATTGAACTACGTTTGCGCGGATAAAACAGGCGTTCACCCACCCGCCAAATCCCATTCTTATGCTCGTCCTTGAGCCAGTCCACGATAGCCCGCCGCGTCGTATGCCCACAGATATCCCGATTGTAAGCAATGCTGACAGGAGCTTTCACATTAGCTTGTCCATGCCCTGGCCTAATTAACCAGTACAATTAGTATTATCGTTCATGACGTCCATCAGACTGAGCGTACGTACTCATTGTAATACGGTGCATCGATAAGTATCATGCTCTGTATGCTTACAAGGACTTGAAGGAGCGTAGATTTGGGCGACCATTGTTCCTCGGGGCTGATGATGATTTAATAGCGGGGCCAACACAATAGTTAGACGTACCCACCGACCAGGCCAGGTGCCAAGGAGTGATAAGCATACTTTACCATTGTTATATAGGTTGGGATTGAATCGTACTGTGCCGTTTCCGGTCGTTCTTAGATGCATGAGGGGTGGCCTATTAGGATATTCAATAGGGATGAAGCAGTCGAATTCGAATAGTCCGCCTGAGTATGGGGTGCCTTCAGGCCCTGCAATCATAATTTTACTGGGAGAAGGGTTAGTGAAATAAATTTTCAAGCGATGAAGTCCACGTACATTGCGTCATTGCGAACCTCATCCACTCGAACCCAAACGCCAGGGGGCAAACTTGTAGCCGTCACCGCGAGTTCTTTCAGAAGGTGGAGGCGGTCTCTAGGCCGCCGAGTGGACGTCTGTGTATTGTTGAGCTCTTGCGCATAATTGTAATGCGTGTACTGAAGTTGAGCAGCATTAGGGTCCGCCAGCGACACATGTTTGAACGCCAAACGTTCGCATTCTGCCACGTAGAACTCGTCTACATTGATTGAGACGTCGCGGCCTTTACCCTTCTTCCTGCTCCGGAATTCCTTCGAAGAACTTTCCGCTGGAGAGGCCCGATTGTCGCGGTGCTCGTGCGTTAGCGGCTGCCCGAGGACCGCAATGGCTCGCTCCAAATCGTCGCTCGTAGCGATAATATCGCCGCAAAGGGAAGTACCTTGAATCATCATCTCGTCGACGTCCTCCTCGGCGTCCCCTCCGAGCATCTGCATTGCCCCCACTTGGAACGCGTGGGATTGCTTCGTCAACTTCTTGAAGTACGTGTAAAGCGCTGGCGCGATTTCGAGCTCGCCGCCGGTGCTCTTCCTCCAGGTTATTTCGCCCTCTTGCCACATCCAGTTCTCGAGCCCGCAGGTGGTGGCTGTCTCCCAGCGTTGTCCAATTAGACACTGTATGGTAAGCTCAGAATCCGCCATACGCCGCAAGAGTAATAACATTGCATTGTAGGTTTCTTTCCGCGATATCCAGTCCGTGACAGAGTCGTTTCGGAGAAGGCTCGCCAGAAGGGCAGGTAGCTGCGACAGAGATATGAGGTGCCCAATAGACGGGTGAGGAAGCATGTCGTAGACTTGAGGATCCTCAGCGTATGGTGCTGGAAGGAGCTCAACGAGGGTCTTCAGAATACGAACAATAGTGGTCTCCCATTGCAGTGCTTTCTTTGACGGTTCCGCCACCTTGTCCTGGGCGCGGTTTCGGTTGTTCCCCCGAGACGCAGGATAGCCTGCGTCGCGACCGTAGCCCGTACCCCCTGGTCCAACAGATGCAGCTGGTGCTGCCTTTGTTGCCTTTGCGATCGTGGACGCTCGACAGTCGGCAGCAGCTTTTTCAGCGATCAACTGACGGTCGAAGGCCGCTAAAGTCTCAAATATAGCTATTGCCCGCACCTCTGCGCAACAGTCAAGAGTCTCGCATTTCAAGTTTTTGGAAGGGCCTTTGCAACTTGCTGGACAGTCAAGGGGCTTGAAGCACCCTCTGCAGTGATTCGTCCGACAGGAAGAACATGGTGCGTGCAGAAGAACACCTAAGCTCGGAGGTAGCAGAACATCCGAAAAAACGACCTGAAAGATACTTGTCAGCTAGGTAGTTTGAAGGAAAGATTGGACCCACGAAACCCCGGGGAGACTCGACGTCCTTCTTGCATTTAGTGCATGATCGAGTTCTTACGAAGGTTTGCCTGTGCAGTTCAAGACCTTCGTCAGGCAAAATGGATGGTAGTTTATACGAGGAGCTTGACGGTAAAAAGGGAGTCTGAGAGGTAGCACGACGCGACACCGAGGTTGAAGCTGTCTTATTCGTTGTATACATTGCTCCTGTCGAAGCAGTGAAAGATGGACCAGGGAGTATTTCAATGTCTGAAGAACAATCCATCTCATCGACGTCCACAATCATGTTCTGATGACTATTCTCCTCAGCAGCCCATTCTTCAGCCAAACGTCTAGCCAAGGCCTCATCATCATCGATGTCGATAGGCGTATCTTTCGAGCCTGAACCAACAGGATGCGTGTTTTCACGTTCGAGCTGCCTTGCCAGACGTTCGCTTGCTTCTTGCGCGTCGATCTGAGCTAGGATGTCTTTGAGTTCGGGGTCCTCAGGATCTTCGTTGTCAGAATCTTCAAGGACAATAACATCGACAGGGTTTTCTTGTTCATAGGCTTTGCGCGGTCTCTTGGTGCTGCTTCCCGACGGTTGTGGGGAAGGTGCACTACGCTTAGAGGTCCGAGTGTGCATGTTGCAAGGAGCTGCAGACACTCACAGGCTCCTTTCAAATGAGTCACGAGGGAGCGCGACGACGCGCCTGCTTGCTGGTCCATGATTGGCTACGTCCTGGCGGCTAATTTTGGACCCGATTCCGGATGACATCCGGGGTCGATGGAACGGAAGCCGTACCAAGTCCATAGCCAGACCTGCTCAAAGTTATCCCTCTCTCGACGCGTACCTTCCGCCTGCGTCCCTTTTCTGGGAATTCGGGAATAACGAAGTCGCGATAACGTTGAGTGCCGCTCATAACTCGCGGAATTGCACCTCCTACCTGCTCTCTCTCTACCCAGTGCGATTGGCTCCTCGCGACAGAGCCAGAGTGGACGTATCTTCGCAAATTGCGGCACTCTACCGCACCAAGAAATCTTGCAATGCTTCGTCTACGGACGGCACACGCGATCTCTTCCTTTACACGGACGGCCCAGAGGGCCATGTTTTCAACTGTTCTCCCTCTCCAACCTCCTTCTCTCGATGAGGAGGTGGCCCAATTCGATGCACGGACGAAAGACATGGAAGACTTCTTCTCCCAACCTCGCTTCGAAGGCATCAAGAGACCTTATACCGCCGCATCGGTCGCCACAAAGCAAGGAACTCTTCCGGTGACACCTCTTCCTGGTTCACTCCTCGCCGACAAGCTCTTTGCGCTGCTGAAGAAGAATGCTGGTGATGGAAAACCCGTGCACACAATGGGTGCCATTGACCCAGTCCAAATGACCCAGATGGCTCGCAACCAGGAGGTCGTATACGTGTCGGGATGGGCAGCGTCGAGTGTTCTAACGACGGGCAACAACGAAGTTGGTCCAGATCTTGGGCGAGTCATTTAACTCTGGAAGGAAACTTCTAACTAATATGTAATAGCGATTATCCTTACACCACTGTTCCCAACCAGGTCCACCGCATATTCCGTGCCCAACAACTGCATGACAAGAAACACTATGATGAGCGTATGACCACAACTCCGGAACAACGAGCCAAGATGCCTTTTGTCGACTATTTGAGGCCCATCATTGCTGATGCCGATACTGGGTGCGACCACCGACTTTTCGCCTATATCTGAATTCTCTGACAATCCAGCCAGCCATGGAGGTCTTTCTGCTGTTATGAAGTTGACTAAATTATTCGCTGAATCTGTGGGTTCTGGAAACTTTACTTTGCCCGCTCCTTTAAAGCCATTTGGTGCATAGGGAACATCGGCCATTCATTTAGAAGACCAATTGCACGGCGGAAAGAAAGTATGTCGAAACACTTTTCCGTTTAAGTCTTCTACTCACACAAACGCAGTGCGGCCACCTAGGCGGGAAAGTCCTCGTACCAACCTCTACGCATATCTCTCGTCTTATTGCCGCCCGCTTCCAACTGGATTTAATGAAGTCGACAATGCTATTGATCGCCCGCACGGACTCGGAATCAGGCAAACTTATCTCGTCGAATGTTGATGTCGCGGACCATGAATTCATTGTTGGAACAACGACCAAGGGCTCCGAACCTCTTGCGCAAGTACTATCTGAAGCAGAGGCACGAGGTGCAACGGGAGCTGAAGTCGATCGTCTTGAAAAGGACTGGACAGAGAGCCATGAGATGTCGACTTTCAACCAAGGTTTGTCGTCGTCAACATTCTTTCGAGCATCGAGCTAATGCTGTTTTTAAAGCCGTTGAGAAGGCCATTGCATCGTCTAGCATTCAGGATAAGGAGAGCGCTTTAAATACCTATCTGTCTGCTGTCGACGGCAAGCCCAATTCTGTGGCCCGTGAAATTGCTACCGACATCCTTGGAGAGCCTGTGTTCTGGGATTGGGATGGTACACATTTACCGACTTCGAAGGGTTCAATTAATTGATTCCTGTGTAGCTCCTCGTACTCGTGAAGGCTACTACCACTACACCGGCGGTGTTGAGGCGGCCATCAAGCGAACGAAGGCATTTGCACCCTATGCTGACCTGCTGTGGCTCGAAACGAAGTCGCCGAACCTCGAGCAAGCTAGGTACTTCTCTGGCAAGATTAGGGAACAACATCCTGGAAAGTGCGTCATCGTTTCTGTCATCCGAAGCGAAAGATTACTGACATCAATCTCCTGTAGATTATTTGTCTACAACCTCAGCCCTAGCTTCAACTGGTCTCAGCATGGATTCTCAGGTCGGCCGGAGTTTCTCACTACATGGCAGCGGTTTGACAGAGTTTGATAGATGCTTCCTTGAAGAGCTTCGTCTGGGACTTGGCTAAGGAAGGGTTGGTTGTTTTCCCATCCCTACCCTTCTGTCGGGCTGAACAGCCTTTTAGATTTGTTCTTCAACTCATCTCATTGGCAGGCTTACATAGCAACGCCGTGACGACTGCTGAACTCTCTTCACGCTTCAAGGAAGACGGAATGCTTGCATACGTCGAGCTCATCCAGCGCAAGGAGAAAGAAATCGGCTGCGATGTTCTGACACATCAAAAATGGTATGGAAGCTTTCTCCATTAGTACTGATCTAACTTGTGCTCAGGAGCGGTGCCAACTACATCGATAGAATCCTGTCGACCGTATCATCAGGATCGTCGAGTACTTCCGCCGTTGGAAAGGACTCGACAGAACACAGCTTCTAGAACATAGCTATGGTAGTCAGAGATAAAGGCCCTGCTTCATATGGGTTAGACGTCGGCTATAATTCTCGAGGCAAGGCGGATGGAAGCGGTCAGGAATGTGTTTATGAGAAACGGCGGCACTACAACCAATGGAAAGCATGTATTATGATCATTACCCTCTCAAATAGCAGGAAAGACAATATAGCATTTTCGCATTCTGTATTTCTGTCGTGAACGACGCCTTGCTCTCTGTTCTCTCGAGCAGCGCACATTCGACGCTTCCCGATAGCCGAGGAGGCACGAGACGATGATGACGACACTGTTTCCGGATTCGACAAGCGCGGACCGACCAACATCTGCTGCATAACCTTTCACGTTCGTGCCGTTCAGATAACATCGCCCTCACGCGGCGCTGGTTATCAGGCCCCAAAGATCTGTCCTCGTGGCGGGGAGCAGCCAACTTGCTTTCTTCCTACCTTGACCGCCATGGATGCCGATGTCCTCACAGAGCCTGTTGACCGACACCCGCTGGTGTCATTGGTTTCTGCGTCTTTTTGGGTCATTCGTGAGTAGCAGAACGCTCCGGTGAGATGTTTGGAACTGACTTTGAAGCGTTTGGAAGTGTGGCTACTATCATGGACGAAGAGCTTGGTTGCATTCGCGACTATTACAGTCCCTCGACTCATCTACTCTATATTATCCTATTCTATGACGCTTACGGTGCGTAGCCAGCCTGTATGGACTCATTTCACTTCATAGTACCTTTTTTAGCTTGGGTTCTGGAATTTTGCCATCTTGTTTGCTTGCTCGGCAGTCGCATTAAATTACTGGATTCGCTTCAAATACCTCAACGATTACATGCAACTCAAGGAACCTCCTCTCGTCAAGCCCGATGCCAACGAACTACACCCTGATGTCAATACAGGTGAGCTCAAGTCGTCGATATTGAAAGCTGCGGTTTAACAGGTTCAAGATCCTCCTCCAACATTCCACAACTACCTTGATGATTTCCTTCAGGCCGTCAGAGTATTTGGTTTCGTGAGTCTCCGTGATTTCTACACACATTCATAATTTAATTTTTGCCGCGCCAGTTAGAAAAGCCTGTAGGTCTGAAATCCAATAACCTCCCAACGTCGATCTAATACACAAAGCAAGGTGTTTCATGAGCTTGCTCGCCATTTACAGACGCGAAGATTAATCGCAGGCGACAGCTTGTCCTTGGACCAAGACAAAAGTTTTTATTGCGTAGTCGAAGGGACTGTACAAGTATTTGCGCAGACAGGCCGCCCTCTTGAAGTGCAGCAGAGCTTGTGGGACGATGAAGACATGAATGGATATCAGCTCCTCAACGAGGTCGGAAGTGGCGGAACTTTGTCGAGTCTCTTCACCATCTTGAGTCTCTTTACAGAAGACGTACAAATGAGTTGGCAAGACGAACACCCTGATGTCTCTTCTGACGATATGTCGAGCTTTGACGGTCCACTCTCAGTGCCTCGAAACCGTACGCGCCGGGCAAACTCTGACGTCTCGCATTTGGATCTCGAACCCTCAAACAGGTCTGCGAGATCGACAGCACGACGATCTTCAGTCTCGTCAACTGCTTCCACTGTTCATGGACCGGAATACAGACCATCTACCGACTCGGCTTCTGTTGATCGTGATGATCCTACTCCTATCGGAACCATACCTCGGAGGACCCATCGACCGAAACCCTCTCAGAAACCAACGCAGGTGCATAGAGGTGTTGTTGCACGAGCAACAGTCGACACCACTCTCGCGGTTATTCCTGCAGAAGCGTTCCGTCGTCTGACGAAGAAGTTCCCGAAGGCCACTGGACATATTGTGCAAGGTATGCCTTTTCCCCCTTCTTTACGCATGCCTGTGCTGATTCCTCTAGTTATTCTCGCGAGATTTTCGCGTGTTACATTCTACGCAGCCCACAAGTATCTCGGTTTAACAAGCGAAGTCTTACGAACGGAGAAAGCTATCAACGATATTGCTTGCCACCCTCTCCCAGCATCCTTCTATGAAGGAGGTGGTCTGCAACACCTACGACACCGATTCGACGGGGCGACCTCTACCGGATCCGGCGCTGAGAGCGATTACTTCAGCATTTCAGAATCTCCTCGCAGTGTGACGTTGCACGGCTCTCGAGAGGCCTCAACAACTTCCTTGGGGAAAATTGATGAAAATCCAATACTACCCGTTCGACCCTCTGTCTATAGCAGCAGAAGTACTCCAGTACACACGAAACCTATCAAGTCTTCGAGGCATATGATTCAGGCTGGAGACTTACTTGTTCCCAAGGGCAGCGCGAATGATGTTTTCCGCCCTCTCAGTCGGACATTTAGCGTTCTAAACACGCCGAAGTTAGCGCCCCCCTCTTTCGATGACGCGCTTGAAGGGAAGAAGACAAACCAACCTCAGCGACCTCGCTGGTCAGCCGACGAATTCGATCTTCGTGAAGAAGTTATGTCGTGTATCGCCAAATCTATCGGTCTCCTACAGCCACCAATGAGCGGGAGCGAATCAGTAGAAGATCGCTCACCTGCTTCTCCTCCCATCGACTATCGTAGATCATCTACGAGTGCCTTTGCTTCGCCGTTTGGATCGCTATCGCTTCTTGATCTGGGTGATGATGTTTCCAGCATCACAAGTTCTTCTGCGGCATCATCGAGCGATTACCTCAGCGGGCTAGACAACGAGGTCGAAATTCTGTTCTACGCCGCTGGAACAACACTGGCGAAGGCAGGCGAAGTAAACACAGGTACAATTTTACCAAGGAACCCGCGAATTTAAACTAACGATACATGCAGGTCTGTTCTATGTCATCGAGGGCTTTCTGGATATTCTACTCCCGATCAGGGATTCAAATCCAAGTGACCTTTCAACTGCGAGGTCTTTAGGGCACGTCGATGACCCTTTGGACCCAGAAAATCGACGCACACCTCCTGCCGAAGGAAGGCCACCTGAGCAAAAGCTCCTTTTCACAGTGAAGCCAGGTGGTATCGCCGGATACTTAGCCTCTCTATGCAACACTGCTTCCTATGTCGACATCAAGGCCAAGACAGACACTTACGTCGGATTCCTACCCCTTCATGCTCTGGAACGTATCTTAGAAAAGCGTCCTATTGTTCTGCTCACTTTGGCCAAACGGCTAATCTCACTACTTTCTCCTCTTAGTAAGATTGCACATATCCTCCGTGCTAATTTTGCTGACTCTTGCCATAGTCTTGCACATTGACGCGTCTCTTGATTGGATGCAAGTGAACGCTGGTCAAGTCTTGTGGCGGCCGCAGGACGTCAGTGACAGTTGTTATATTGTGATCAACGGTCGATTGCGGGCAATTACGGAGTCAGAGAGTGGCGCGGTCACCATCGTGGGCGAGTACGGTCAAGGCGATTCCGTTGGAGAGCTGGATGTCATCACAAGCTCTGCTCGAAGAAATACCGTACATGCTATACGAGACACCGAGCTTATTCGGGTGCCACGAACGTTGTTTAACGCAGTCTCCGCAAGGTGAGTATTGGATGATGTTGACATGCAGTGTACCGTTGACTGACATCGCGAAATAGGAATTCTCGCACCACCGCTCAGTATGTTCATTTCATAGTATTTATTTGTCGTGTGCGCTGATGTGTTCCTGCCCAGACTGCTGCGAATGATTGCTTCTAGAGTGAGGGATGAGGTCGATAACAAGTCGAAGGGTGAAACTCGCAATTCTGGTCCAGAACTTGGGTACAACAACACGAACTTAAAGACCGTGGCTATTCTGCCTGTATCTCGCAACATTCCTATCGAGGCTTTTGCCAAAAAATTGCAAGCTGCTTTGGAAGGTATCGGTGCCTCGACATCATATCTTAATCAAGCTGTCATTTCGAACCACCTGGGGAAGCATGCTTTCACTCGAATGGGAAAGCTCAAGGTAATTTTTTTCCTTAGTCGAACAATATGCGTTGTCCTGAATGTTGCTTCAGTCAGCGGGGTGGCTGGCAGACCAGGAGCAGCGGTTCCATACTGTGCTCTACGTGGCCGATTCCCCGGTAAATAGTTCTTGGACTCAAACATGCATTCGGCAGGTATGTGGGCAAATTCTTTCTTTGTTCTCGAGCCGATTTGACAAATCTTACAGGCTGACTGTGTCATGGTCGTTGGTATGGGCGATGATCCCTCCATCGGAGAATACGAACGTCTTTTGCTGTCGATGAAGACAACGGCCCGGAAGGAACTTGTGCTCCTACATCCTGACCGCACAGTGACACCTGGAACGACTCGTGAATGGCTCAAGGTTAGAATGTTGACCATCTTCTTGATAGTTTCTGACGCAGCTTCAGAACCGACCGTGGGTTCATCAGCATATGCACATCGAACTCCCAGTAAGCTCAATATACCCCAAGACAACTATTCTTGTCTGACTGTTTGCAGGGTCTCGTCGTGCCAGTGCCCAAGTCTGCTCTTCCCAAAGACCCAGACGCGGTAATTGCGCTTAAGAACCTGAAGGACAAATTCCAAAGCGAGTTCCAAAAGTATCGCAGAGGTCCTGCCGATGTCCGCCCGCAACGCCTCCCGCACACGAACGATTTTTCCCGTTTGGCGAGAAAGATATGTGGAAGATCAATAGGTCTTGTTCTGGGCGGAGGTGGGGCTCGTGGACTTGCGCATCTCGTAAGACACTCCATCTTAAATTCAAAGCGGAACTCATATTTTACAGGGCCTCATTCGTGCCTTGGAAGAATATGGTATTCCCATTGATCACATTGCTGGTGAGACTAGCTGCATTAAGGATATGTGTACCGAGATTTCATCATGGCATCTAGGCACGAGCATTGGCGCCTTCATTGGCGGCTTATATGCCCGCGAAGGTGACCTCATATCGAGCACGGGCCGAGCGAAGCAGTTCAGTGGAAGGATGGGCAATTTTTGGAGGATCCTTTCGGACGTCACTTATCCTATTGTGGCCTATACGACAGTCTGTTTTTTCCCCTTTCAGCCTACCATTTTGATTGATAATGAACGTTTCTCTCAGGGCCATGAATTTAATCGCTCTCTGTACAAGGTATCACGACGTCACAATGACCATTCACTGTATTGATCGATTCATAGGCATTCTATGATCTTCATATCGAGGATATGTGGCTGCCATACTTTTGTAACACGACCAACATCATCACCTCTCGTATGGAAATACACGAAACTGGTTACGCATGGCGTTTCATTCGTAATTATTGTTGTTCTTCTATTAGAAACGTGGAACTCAATTGTTTTCCAGGTGCCTCGATGACGCTCGTTGGTCTTCTTCCTCCTCTATGCGACAATGGGAACCTTTTGGTGGACGGAGGATACAGTAAGTCTGAAAGAATCATCGCTGGGTTTGGTGCTGATGACATTCTCAAGTTGATAACTTGCCAGTATGTCAATTTTGTTGGTCGTGACTTCAAGTATCAGCGGCCTCATTCTGATGGAATATAGGTGGCAGCCATGACCTCCATGGGCGCGAATATTATTTTCGCCTGTGACGTTGGTTCTGTGGGTTGTTTCATCTCTTGGAGTCGTCAATTGATAGTTTACGCGTATCTTACTAGATCGACGACAATTCTCCCAGGAACTTTGGCGACACCGTGTCTGGTTGGTGGCTGCTGATCAACAGGTGGAATCCATTCTCGAATGCACGACATGTTCCTCCTATTACGGAGATACAGAGTCGTCTTGCCTAGTGGGTGGCTTTCCTTTTCTATCCAACGCCGCGGTGGCTGACGCATGTTTTCAGCGTGTCGAGTGTCAACACCTTGGAGCAGGCTAAAGTGGCCAAAAACTGTCTCTACATACAGATGCCGGTCCAGGAGGTGAGCTTTTTTTGGCGTTCGGGCTTGGGTCGTGATTTAATCGCACGACAGTACGGCACCCTCCAATTCGGCAAATTTGAAGATCTGGTGAAGAAAGGTTACCATGCCTCGATGGATGTTTTGGAGAAGTTTGAGGAGGAAGGTCGCCTCCCCTCAGCTGCTATCAACACCAAAGAGGGCCAGAGCACGAGGAGGAAAGGCAGGAGTGCTCGCCGAAACTCTATCTAAACCTCATGATAAACACGACATGGACTGGAGTGGCATCTTGTACAACCAACACACACATACACATTGTTACCTATTTACATAAATTAGTTCGAATCTTGGGACAGACAATAACGGTTGGAGCAGGCACACCCTGGAGTGAGATTGGTAAACATTTTGCAAAGGGAGATCGTCTGGCGGTCGTTGGGGTCCCGCCTCAATTTGGCTCGGCGTATCCGGCCCGGTATGTAATACTACCCGAGTGAGTGCTCTCATTGACACCAACCTGCCAGCTCGTCCGCCATGAGTTCAGGCAAGCAACCCGCCTCGACAACCAGCGATACGCCTCTCGATGTCAACATTCTCAAAGAAATTGCCAAGAAGGATCTCGTAGACGCACTCAATTCCGTACGCCTGAGTTTCATGTGGACAGGCGGCTCATTAATGGAGGATGAACCAAGGTTAATGGTGCTAAAACGCTCGTGCTAGACGCGTCTCTAGCGGGCCCTCTGGGTCTGGTTACGGAGGTTTCCTTGCTGAAGGCGTGTATCGAGACCATTCCTCGCATTCTAGAGTGCAGTATTAACAAGCTGAACAGCATCATGGGGTGGACAAGATGTTCTGGCTTGAACCAGGTCCATTGACCTCGTCGACTACAAACATCGTATACCTGTGTCGCCCGCGGATCAAGCATGTAAAGATCATCGCAGGTGGGCCCCCATGTCAGACCGCCATACAATTTGATGGACATTGCTCAAGATCACATCAAGAGGCATGGAAAGGAATCCCGGCAACACAACTACACCCTGTTGCTTGTCCCCCGAGTGTCGACGCTAGTATCACGGATATTGGAAGAGGAGGCTGTTCTGGGGGATGTGACGATTTCATCGTATAACCTGCAGTTTATCCCAATCGCTGACGACGTCATATCGTTGGAACACGAGCACACGTTGAGAGAGCTTTGGGTTGTGAGTAAGCACTTTTATATCGCATTTCTGCGACACCTATTCATTCTGATTCGCTAGGATGGAGATGAGACCGTTGTTTTTGACTCAGCGCAAGCCCTGCTTACCGTCCAGAAATTGTTTGGGGCATTCCCGCAAATTATCGGCAAAGGCGACTACGCGCAAGTATGTATACGGGAATTGTTATTGGTTCTTCGCGTGTTTTAATGCTTTAAAGCGGTTGGCTACCCTCCTGACTCGGCAAACTCCCAAGACAGTCAATGCCTCACAGGCAGCGTCTTCCAGCATCGATTCCTTGATCGTATTGGACCGCCGGGTGGACATGATTACACCTTTATTGACACAGCTGACCTATGACGGCCTCGTGGATGAACTTATCGGCATAAAGAACTGTATGCAGCCCCTTTCGTTTCGTTGGTGGCGCTGTGATTCCTGATTTTGAAAATGAAGCACATGTCGAACTTCCGGTATCCCTCTTGACACCTCCGACGGCTGGACCAACCAATGCTCCAAACACTTCTACTTCGCCGCCGGGTGGCGGGACAAACATTCCTGTGGTCGTGGTGAAAAAGGAAACTAAGAAGAAGCACCATCTAACAACTGCCACAGACCCACTGTACGCGGAATTACGAGACCTCAACTTTTCATCTGTTGGCAAAAGGTTGAATAAAATCGCCCGACGCCTAGATGAAGACTACAAGGTATGACTTTGTCACCAAGAAGGAAAGACATCCTGATTATCTTGTTCTGGAAGACGAATCTTCAATCGAAAACCGTAGCACAGTTACGAGACTTTGTGGGTAAGCTCGGAGGCTTGCAAACAGAGCATCAGGCTCTTCGTCTTCGTGAGCGACCTTGTTCTCGTTGTTGTTACTGCCGTCTAACGCCTCACATAGATACAGGACTCTCAGAATTGATCGTGCCTTTGACACGGACGGAAATATTCAACAAGTCATTGGAGATTCAACAAAGTAGGTCGCTTGTTTATCTGATACCAAATGAGGATCACTGACAGGCTTAATTAACTAGACCTCCTTGCTTCTTATGAGATTACCGCACAATTGAATGCCATCGAAGACCTCATAGCCCAGGGTGCCGAGATGCAGACCGTGTTGCGACTGCTCTGTCTGGCTAGCTTAACAGCAGGCGGTGTGAAGGCCAAGAACCTAGAAAATCTGAAGCGTGAGATTCTACAGGTCTGTTCAACAGCTCTTTTGCCGTGAACGCTCGTGTGCTTATTCAAGCTGCTAGGCGTATGGGTACGAATACCTGCCGTTGCTACTTTCACTGGCCTCTCCATCATTGGCGATACTCTTGCCGAACCCTCTGCCGCCTTCCATGCCCACAACAATGGCCGGTCTGAAATATCCATTCTCTTCTCTGAGGAAGTCGCTGCGCCTTCTTATCGACGATAATCCGGAAGCCCTTGAGGAAGTGGAGAATGACATCAGCTTTGTTTACTCGGGCTATGCTCCTATAAGTGTTCGACTTGTGCAATGCGTCGCACAGAAGGGTGGGGTCATAAGCAACCCAGCCGAAAAGGAGAAGTCAAGTGCAGAGGCGAATGCTGCCGGAGATCAGAACAAATCATCAACAGGGAAAGTCCAGGCGCATCCAATCGTTGGGTGGAAAGGATTTGAAGATGTTGTCGCAGCAATACCTGGTCAAACAGTGGAAATTGTCCAGAAGATAGCGAGTAAAACCCCACCAGGTCCTCTCGGAGTACTAGGAGGTGGGTTGGTAATCTTTGGAGATCATGAGACTAGTAACTCTGATCAGCGACGACTGCAGGGTCATCACGACAGATAGCGACCACCACAGTTGTGTTCTTCCTGGGAGGATGCACATACACCGAAATCGCAGCGCTACGATGGGTCGGACGACAGAATCGAGGCAAGTGGCCCAGGCAGATTGGAGGGAAGTTTTTTAGCTGATGATTGGATATCTAGGACGCAGCTTCTTGATCGCGACGACGGGGATTATAAGCGGCTCAAGTATTATAGAAGGGCTAGCTGGGACGGGGGTCCCAAAAACAGGCACTGGGTCTGTTTAAACCACCGGCACCTGGACAGACCCTTGGCTTCTCACAGGCAGCAGGAGCACATGGAGACTGGTAGTTCTGTTTATGGAAGGATGAATGATAACGTACAGGCTAGTACCGAGACATGACATGTCATAACACGTTCCTGATTGAGTTACGCGACGCGTTTGTTTTGTTTATCTTGTTGCCTCTTGTTGCTCCGTCAACGGACCCCCGAGCACCGTCGGGATGCAGCTGAGTGGTGGATATGGACGGAAGGGCGTTTATTGGTGCGAATCTCATCGCGAAGTGGGTTGTGGCCAAATTGCGACGAATATTTTTACGGGACGGCAGATGATGGTGGAATCAACGTGTTTTGCGTGAATTGGCGTTCGGCTTAGCAATGATAGGTGATCACCCCTGCCACTCTGTGCGAGTATCTCGGATTTGGTGCAAAATTCGGAAGGAAGGGGGCTGAGGGCGCGCGGTGGAGGGCTGGCAACCAGGGAAAATACTGTGCAGGAGGGAGAGGAGGAAAGGACAAGGGGGGAGGGTCTGGTGCCGGGGACATGTGAGGAGTGGCCGGGGCCCGCGTTCCAGGATCGAAGCCCTGTCATTTGAATGCCTCGAAAGTATAAGTTCCGCCAACTTGAACCAAAATGCATCGCTCAACCTTTTTTCCTGCACCCACTCCCATCCCCCACCCCCCGCACTGCCCCAGTCGCTCCCTCCAGTAAGTCCTGCCGCCCCCTTTCTTTTTTTCCTGTCGAGTCTCATTTGCCCTTTGCCCGCTTTTTTGTCGTCCAGCAGTCCTCGTCTCCCCTGGCCATACGCGACCTCGACGCGTCACATCTCCCTATCCATTAATTCAATAACCCCCACAATCCCGAGCATCTATGGCACCCAAGGCCGCACCGAAGGCTGCAGCGGAAAAACCCGCCAAGAAGAGTGAGTGGTCGCGTCCCGATCGCACTCGATGGTCCAGGTCGGCTGACCAGGGTGCGTCTGCCCGTTTGCCCATTTTATAGCAAAGTCCACTGGAGGAGGCGGTGCCAAGAGGAAATTGTCAGCGTTCAACAAGTTCATGGTGCGTTGGCCAGCTATCCCCGTCGGGTGAAGAAGTGTGGGCTGATCGACGGTGGGCTTGACGCGTATAGCAATCCGAGATGGCTCGCCTCAAGGAGCAGGAGCCCGACATGCAGCATAAGGACAGGTACGTAAAGCCATGCTTGATGAGCGAGACAGTCGTTGATGATGCTGCGTGGTTTCGCTGGATATGGCAGGTTCAAGCTCGCTACATCCAACTGGAAGAACTCGAAGGAGAACCCCAAGAAGGCGTGAGGCAGCACATACTGCCTCTCCTCGCTGCTCGACCGCGCGACCCCCGCCGCTTCACCTTCACTTTTGGCGCTGATATACCGTTATCTTACCAGTTTGTGTTATTTGGCTCGGAATTAGTAGTCCTCTGCTGTCGTTTTGTCTTGTCGCCCATTGGGATGTGCTGTCGCCTTTGCATTTTTATTACTTACCTATATCCACGACGCATAGTGCTTGTGCAGGCTGTCTTATATCTAGCGTGTGTTGTTAGTTGTTTCAGCAATAGCATGAGTTTATCTCGTTCGAGCTGTCACTGGTTGATTGCGGGGTCCATGATGATGTGATGGTCCCGTGCCGTTGCGTCACAGGCGGAATGGACGGGTCGCAGAGCGCAAGAGCCGTCCCCACTTGGCCTACTGAGAATGTGAACCTCTTATCTTCCCCCTCTACCCCAGCATTTTTATCTTTCTGAACCACCCGCATCGCCTCCTGCATCTCGTATTCATATCTGGCTGGAAACCCCGCACCGAAAGCTCAGGGCAGGAGCCATGAGCAACACACCTGACATCGATAACGATGAGCCGCTATTTCAGTTTGATTCATACGATGGAAGACAGTCTTTTGTCGCCCACCAACCATCTCAGCAGCCTCCAATGAGACCACAGCCTGCATGCATCCCACATACCATGGCTTCTCATGATGGTTTGCCCACATCTGGGGAGCTGGTCGGGAACGAGCCCCACACACAGTCCGCCGCCGTCAAAGGTAAAGAACGGACGATGCCAATGCCCATCCGCGCCTCCACGATCCTCCACGATCTGTTCGATGCGTCGCCCCCGAGCATAGCGTCCCCGTCGAGCTCCAGCTATAGGGCATTTGAGTGCTCCTCGTCCTCCATGACCGCATTTAGCCCGTCGTCTGCTTTCTCATCCCCTGACTTCAGCTCTAGATACCGCCAGTGCAACTTCTCTGTCGAGAGCATGGAGCAGTTGGAGACTCCCGATGGTGACACATCGTCCCTCAGCGCGTTCTCGGGCAAGGGAAAGCAGAAGGAGTCCTACCCGATCCTACCTCCTTTGAGCTTCTCGGTCATGGAGCTGCATTATGACCAGATCGACCCATCCACTCCCGGCCCATCGTCGTACGGCACATTGTACAGCCCACCTCCAAAATCTGACAGTTCGCCTCCTACTTCAGTTTCACCAGACCGACATATTGCCATTCCTCCTCCGTCACGATCACCCCCTTCACCCGAAGCCAGTCCTCGTGTAACCCTTCCCTCTATACCGCGTTTCCGATCTCTCTCTAATTTATCTCACCAATTGACTCCTTCGCTCGCATCTGTATCATCAGCAATCGCATCTCAAGCAACGTTTGGACCCTCATCTCGTGTCCCCAGCAATCTTTCGCGCCATCTCAGCTTGGAGAAACAGGACAATAACAATACCGACCTCCCTCTCATAGAATCCGCACGGAAGACCCCTGAACCTTCGGCAGCGATATCCAGATCGGACTTGCAAATCATTGAAAGAGAGCCAGCTAGTCCATTGGCCTGGTATACGGCCTCCAAGCCGGCGGCCAGTTCCGCCCCGACAGCGCACGAATCTTTCCCTCGTGTGTGGCTCAAGACAAAGACTCGGTCCCAGTCATCGCCCTACCCCATTTCAGCACTAGACTTTGTCCCGATCGCATCGACAGATGTATTCCAGTCCCTTCCTATCGTGATCCCCAATTATTTCGATCTCATCCTACCCAAGGAGCTGCGTCTATATATCCTCCGCGCTCTCGTCGACCTGCACGAACATGAATACCAACGATCGGTACGTGACGGCCGGCTCACCATGGCCAAAGCGATCTCGTCGAAGGGACGTTGGGTGGGTCGGGACAAAGGAGTTCGAGAGCTGTTCAAATTGAGCAGAGTATGCCTCTGAGCATCCATCTCATCCTGACATTGACTGACGTTTGCTTTGAACACCCATAGGTCTCCAAGGGATGGCAGAGCCTTGTCTTCGATGGCGAGCTTTGGGCACATCTGGATCTTCACTCTTTTCCGGGATTGCCGCCAGCGATTATCGTTCGGATCGTCCAATCCGCCGGAACGTTCATTCGTACCTTGAATTTTGCGGGACATGTCCATCTTCAGCCTGAGAATATGACCAGCATGGCCAACGGTCTTTGTATGACCGTTCCACAGCTGTCGCCGCTATCGTACACCCAACTCACAACAATCAACCTTCAAGGTTGCATCGGATTGACGACGCGAGTCCTCCATCACCTCCTCGTTCGATCTAAGTGCCTTAAGACGCTTTGCGTAAAGGGCCTTGGAGCAGTCACCAATACCACCTGCGATATCATCTCCAACTTCTGTCCGAATATTGTATCCCTCAATATGAGCCGATGCAGCAATATGGACGCGGAAGGTGTACGATCGCTTGCCGTTGCCGCACTCCTCCGCAGAGAGCACTTACAGCTGAAGGAGCTGCGCGTGTCTGGCCTGAAGCACGTTACCGATAAGACGATGCGTGCGCTTGGGCGCGCAGCACCATACCTGGAGGTGCTGGATCTCAGCTACTCCCGCCAGTTGCACAACTCCGCGTTGGACGAGTTTGTGGCGTGCGACGAGTTCATGGACTCTACTGACCCCAGCGTCGAGACCGTCATCGTGTCTGCCAGGGACCTTGGCCGGGAGACTAGCGACACCGTCGCGCCTAGATTCAAGCGTCGGGTCACACGTTTGCGCCACCTCAACATTTCGTTCTGCATCTTGTTGACGGATAACGCGTGCGCGAACTTGGCCCTTTCCGTGCCCAAGCTCGAGTTCTTCGAGATGGCTGGCATCGGACCCGACCTTAGGGATGCAGGCCTTGTACGGCTGCTCGAGCAGACGCCGTACATCAGGCGCTTGGACCTCGAGGACGCATCAGAGATCACGGATGCGGTGATTAGCACGATCACGCCGTACGTCGACAAGGACGGCTCTAACGACGACGCCAGTCGTATATCGGAGGCCGATTCTTCTATCAAGAAGAATTCTGTGGATAACAAACAACCAGGCCATGTTCTCCAGCACCTTAACATATCCCATGCTACCAACCTCACCGATGCGGCCTTGCTCGGGCTCGTTCGCAACTGCACCAAGTTGACTGTTCTCGAGACGGACAACACCCGCATGGGTGCCAACGTGCTCAAGGAATTCGTACGCCTCAGCAGGCAGCGCAAAGCTCTCAACGCCAAGATTGTGGCTATCGACTGCCGGGGCATAAGCGAGAGCCTCGTTAAGGAGCTCTCGCCATCCATCCGTCCTCGTCTTGGCTGGCGCTCGTACGAAGCCCGCAAGCTGCACTACCTCGACAAGCGGGACGATGTCGAGGAGGAGCTCAAAGCAGGTCACAGCCAGGACGAGTGCGACGAAACTAGAGTCGTGCTCAAGACGTTCTACTCGTGGCAGACGGTCGACGCGGTCAAGGCAGTCAAGGAGAAGCGGAAGAAGGCGAACAGGCGCACCGCAAGTGAGTCCTCGACGGCAAGTGCGACTGATGCAGAAGCAGGTGGTGCAGGTAGGTCCACGAGGTGGTGGTCGCCTGGTGGGAGGAGATCCAGTGGGAGGGGTGGTGGGTCAGGTAGGGGTTCGCCACCTATCCTCCCAGATCTGACCAATGATGGGTGCAGAACGATGTAGGTGTTTCGTTGCCCTGCTGCTTTCTCCTCTTCCTGTTGCCCGCATATCGGTGATGAAGGTTCTCCTTCCTTCATTTCATTGTCTAGGACTCACTAGACTCTTGTACAATCTCTTGCCCACATTGGTCCTACGTAAATATTTTGCGTTACGAATCCTTTACGACTTCCCTCAGTGTACTTTTATCTATTTGTTCGATATTACCTCACGAACATTTTGCCTCTCCTCTCTGCCCTTGTAACAGACTTGACAGTGACCTTTCCTTCCTCTTCTGTGATCACAATAGTCTGTATGTAAGTCATCGATGTACAACGTGTATTTTCTTCTGGTGTTTTATATCTGCTTCAAACCCTTGCTTTCTCCCTGGATATCTTTTCAGGCTGCATATAGCAATTGTATTAATAGCGCCTACATCCCCCTTCATTACATAGAAATTCATAAATGTTGTGTACTTTTTTCGATGTCTCCTCGCAGTACGTTGCAATACAAGTATCAAGCTGACGAAGTGCCGGTGAACATTATGATAGGTTCTTGGCTTTCTTTTTTGACTTTTTAGATTTCTTCTCTAGAGAAGGGTCTGCCTCGGTGTCGGGCTTGGGCGTCGTCTTTGATTCCTCCGCGGAAGGTTTGGAAATTTTAGACTTTTTCTTTTTAGCAGCGTTGTGATCTGAGTCCGGCGTGGCAGGGTTAGAGGTGGCTGGTGTGTCGCCGTAACCTAAGGAAGACGGGAGGTCAGAGCGAACGAACGAAATTCAAGCTGGCTGAAGAAGAACGCAAGAAACGTACCAGCAAAAGGATCGACTGCGGGCCTTCTCCTCTTCTTCGAACTTGACTCTGACTCGCCTGCAGGTGCTGACAGAGAGCCGACTTGACCGACCTTCTCTTTTTCCTTTCCTTTCCTTTCCTTTGATTTTGATTTTGTAGACTTGGAAGGACTACGTTCATCGTCTACGTTCATAGCATCATCCCTTTCCTCGTAGACCTCTAAAACGTCCTCTTCTTCGTCCTTTTCATCCTGAGCCTTCAACTCCTCCTCGTATTGTTTCCTTTCGAGCATCTTGCTTGTTACTTTGGCTGGAATAGCAGGCTTTAAGGAGGTTGATGTGGATGTAGACGCGTTGTTGGCATCGCATTCTTGAGCCTCTTCCGCGGCGGTCTTCTTCCATTGGGACTGGGCTATAGCATGCTTGATGAAGCGCGCCGCGGCATCTTTGTCGATATCTGCGCGTTCTGTGAAGCTAGTTGAGACAGAATGCAAATAGATTAGCTGGCAGAGACGCACTAGCTGGCGGATTTTCAGCGTTTTGAATCTTGTCGAAGTATTGCTTGATTCTGTCCTAGAGATAGACGCGAGATTCGAAAAATGGGTACAGAAGGAAACGGGTCGCATACAAGTTCACCGATGACAGGGTGCGTTCGTGGGTCTATTCCTCGTGTTTTCAGATATACTACGTGAAGCAGATGCCCTCGTGTAAAAAATCCGTTCGGGGGTTGAGGACGAGGACAGTCACTCACTGAAAATAAGATCGTAGATGACATATGGCAGTGCCGTCTGCAGCTTTGCCTGCTGGATGGGCTCCAGGCCTACAAGGGTCTCTGGGAGGGTTTGCGTGAAGAGTGGTTCCAGCTGAGATTCGAGGTCGTCGAAAGCAGATGTTAGAGCAAGGAGCTTGGATTTGATTTTGGCGGTTTCTGAGGTCATCGTCGGATAATTCTTGACGGATTTATTTGAATGGAAAGTATCTGAGTTGATGAGGATTCGAACGCAGTTCAGCAGCGTCTACTTATCCGTGATTTGGGAAGGTGTGGTCCCTTACTACAAAGGCGGCCAAAGTCTTCAAACTACTTACGTCACACGTGGTCTGGCCCTCTATCAACCCTCTGCCGCTATGCACTGAGCACTCCCGCAACTATGATTTTTTTGAGGACACACAACCTACTTTATTGCTACCATTCTATAGGTGCACGTCATCACCCACTGTCCATTTTTGTATTTTTGCGAGCGAAGCGAGCATCCATCGGCTATGTAGTGACTTACGTAAGTATTGCACATAATGTATTTGCACATTTCTCCACAACCCCCGAGCCGTTTCTCAAAATCTAAGATGCTAAAAACTACTTTACATGCTCAACAGAATTTTATGATTCAAAATGATCCTTGTTACGATCAAGTAGCCCTATCTTCTCTATTTTTTGTTGCACTACCCAATGTCTCATTCCATTTGTGAAAGTGGCACTCTCAGAGTCTTTTACAGCCATTTCATAAATTTTCACTTTCTCACTTCAGCACATTGTCCATATAAAATTTCAGAAGGTAAAGTAATTTTTAGCATCTTAGATCTTGAGAAACGGCTCGGGGGTTGTGGAGAAATGTGCAAATACATTGTGTGCAATACTTACGTAAGTCACTGTAGGGGCTGGAGTCCTACAAACTGTGCTAGCACAGGCAAACCTAAAGCTCCTGCGTAAGGTGTACATCCCGAGCGTGGCGCAGAAGATCGCAAGTGATCCAACGTTTGAGAAATTTTTTAATTTCGTTCCCGCTGCATCTGCTTTAGATGATAAACTGTTGCAAAACATATTCTCTGATGCCAGGAACAGAGTAAGGACCCTAGCCGTCTTGGTCCTGCATAGAAACGCTACATAAGTATGTTTTTCTTTCATTCAGATCAATTACTTGAGATCTTCGGCTCTTCTTGAAGGTCATGCCAACTACAACAGAAGACGAAAAGTTGATGACAGCACTAATACCTCAGATGAATATTCCTCGCTTCATGTTGTGTACTTCAGCCACTCCCTGCATGGCGAACATATTTCATCCTCTCTGATTAGCTCGATTTGTATATCCACGCAAGCCTAGGTCGCACTACGGAATCTGGGCGGTCTCAGCAGCCTCAATTTATTTGCGTATGCTGTTCTCTTCATCGACACAATGTGGGCTACTTCGGGGGTGTTCGCGAAATCTGGCAACAGCGCAGCGTCCATGCTATCTTTTATCCAGAAGACTCCTAACCTCCTTGGAGATTCCGCGCTCTGTCGCACCTTGAGCTTTGCGTCAAAGAGTACGAGCGAGAAAGGAAAGTTGATTCCTTGTCTCTATTGAAACTGCTGTACCCAGAGAACCAGGCTGAGCGCCTACCGGAAGCACAGCTGACAAAGTTTGCGTTTGTGAAAGAGGAATTTACGCAGGTATTTCGAAAGGTCGCTCGACCTGGATCGAAAGCAGACACCATGACCCCAATCAGCGAGACTGCCGAGTCAGAAGAGCCCAATGAATAGTTTTTTCTTCTCATGTCTCATGTACAATGCAGGCTCTCATCTGTGCTCTATATAGATGAATACTTCGGGAGCAAAGATAGACGTGATCCAACAGTCGACTCGGGAATTGGGAACAAGAGGGAGCAAGCCGTCCGCGTCACCCGTGAGCGATGGATTGCTGGCCAAAGAAGGAAGATCAATGTCAACAAGGGTCAACACATTACTTCGCCATGGTCAGTCACCTCGTTCGTTCTCTGCAAAGCTTCTGCTGACGTTTTGTGGGTTTCTAACAGTCCTCCGAACTTAGGTATACTGCTAATACACAGCTGGAGCATCGTCAGTCTCTCTCATTCACAGAAGCTCTTCGATTACTAACGAAAAGCGAAACAGTCCACGCACGTTACACCGGCACTGGTGAGTCTCCATGCTCCCGACGCGTGTCTGAACCGGGCTGATTGGAGCGAACATCTGCAGGTCACGCCGATTTGTCAAAATAGTATGCCCACTCCCAGCGGAGAACCCGGGTCTACGCAAGCTGACATTTTCTCCAAGCGAATGGCTCACACACCAGCACCGTGACACACTCTCGTCGATCGTCGGTCACCCGACACTGGCATCTTATCTGGCGATAGCAGACGGAGAGGCGATTGGGAGGATTAAGTTTGAGATGACAGAGGTGCGTCGTCGTTGTTGGCTATTGCGAGCGCTTCTTATATTGATGGTCTCGTGCGGGACTGTCTTGTATAGCGGATGCTGCAGCCGTGCGGGCCTCCACCGAAGAAGGACGACGATTAAGGATAGATATTTGTCCTTCGTGTAACTATGGACGCGGCGCATCGGTCTTGTTTTACCCTGGTTATTTCTGGGTATCGCAGAACATCTGACGTCTGTACTATATGTCGAAGTTGATTCGATTGATGAGCACTGCCCGGGGTGATGAGCGTAAGTGATGCTTGTCAGTTGGCCCGTTTGTCGCTGGCCCAGAGCGAGCGTGGTGAGAGCAATGTGGAGGTGCGACGGGCCGGGAGGACACCGGGTATAAAGTTTCCAAAGTTGGAAGAAAGGGGAGACGACCTCAAAACACACTGACTGGCGGTCAAAGATCGGGGCCACTGGTTGTTACTTGTAGATGCTCCCTCTCCTCGCCATTGCTCGACTGCTCTCTGCTGGCCCGCTAGACAAAGCCACACCGCCTGCCAGCCCGCTTTGACAATCCGCTACGCCTTTAAACACAATGGCCTCGGTCCGCCCGTTCTCCTGCATCATCCCCCCCGACTGGGACCTGCTTCACCGCAAGGTCAGCCCTCCGTCGCCTCCGTCGCCAACCACCCCACCGCCCGCCCGCCCGCGCCGGAGAAGCCACTACCGCCCATTCTCGACCCTCTACACCGAGTCGCCGTACATTGAGCTCGACAGCCCGCCAGCCACCTGCAGAAAGCGCGTATCGTCCATCGGTGGCCTGCAGGCGCTCGCTGGGATGGGGATGGGGATGAACTTCATGGACCGGGGGAAGAAGAAGGAGCGGGAGCGGGGGGAGAGGACAGAAGCATCCTGCCTTCTTCCTAACAAGGTAGCAGACACTGTTGTCTCCAATCCTAGACCCACCACTCCGAGTCCGCTCCGTGACCGTCTCGCTCCCCCAAATGCCCAAGACTCTTCTCCCTCCTCCACACTCGCCCCTGTCGCCCCCCGCGTCAAGAAGAAACGCTCGATGGTCTCTTTATTTAATTCTTCCGAGTCTCCGTCCTCGGATGATTCCCCACTCCGCTCTCCTTCGCTGTCGCTCAGTTCCCCGCAGAAGACGGAGGATACCCCAAAGCTATCTTCTCGTAAGCGTATGCTTAAGAACACGAAACAGGGAGACATCGACCCCGCCCACCACTTCGTCCCAAAGAGCGTCTGGGCAAAGCGACATAATATGAAACTTCACCCATACCAGGGCGATGCACCGTACATGCAGGCTTATGATCCCATTCTACTCGAGAGGTGCATATACCCGCATTTTCTACGCTCTGTCCTGTATTCTAACCATGCTCTAGCGATCGATATACGGATCTATTACTCCAGCGACTTTCCAATGGCTCGCCGTCCTTCTATGAGTACGGGAAGCGGCCTCCTGCTAACGTGCTAGACTTGGGTTGTGGTCCAGGATACTGGATATTGCACGCTGCAAATGTCTGGAAGAACACCAAATTTACTGGATTCGACCTCGTAGATGTCACTACGCCTGCATTCGAGACCATGGAAAACGTCGACTTTGTACAAGGAAATTTGTGAGCTGCCTGTTTCTCGTCCTGAGGCTGATCCCTTATCATCTGTCCAGCCTTCGTTACAGATTGCCCTTCCTTGACAAGTCCTTTGACTTCGTGCGCATGGCCAATCTTGTCCTTTGTGTTCCCTACGAGCAATGGGACTCTCTCTTGTCCGAAGTCCATCGCGTTCTAACCGACGGTGGCCGCCTCGAATTCATCGACGACGAAATGCTCTTTCCGTACGCCACTGCGCTGAAAGATGTAGCTTCCTCCCCAACATCCTCAGTTGACCACGAAATGCTCTTTCCGTGCGCCACTGCATTGAAGGACACGCCTTCCTCTCTAACATCCTCAGTTGGCGACCTTGATGACAACTTCCGCTATAGCGAAGATGACGATACATTACACGATGACTCAGGTGACACTGAGTCCACACTTCATAGCAGCGAAGGAAGTTCCCTTCCATCCTCATTTGAAGATAAGGAAACTTCACTATCTGAATCACCCACTGTCCGACCACTCAACGCTACCGCCTATTTACGTACCCCATCACCACCCCACATGCAGCCTTCAGAGCTAGCCATCTTCGGGACACGACCAAGGCTAATCCAGTCGACCTCTGGGCGCCCAGCGTGGAAGAATAAGTCAGTTGCTGCCCTCGAGCTCGAAGCTGTCTTCAGAATGATGCTCAAGCAGCGATTCAACATCATGCCCAAACCCTTTGGTTTCGTTTCTGAACTGGTGGTTAACATTTTCGGGAAGAGTGCTGCAAAGACCAAGACTTTCGAGATCAAGCTTGCCGCTATGGACTCTCCGATCGGGCTGCTTGCTCAGGCTAAGGTGAGGGAAGACGCCGGGAGGGAGGACTTATTTGCCGCGAACTCGGACTCGCCCTCGTTCGCGAGTGTGAAGAAGGGGTTGAAGCCCTGGAAGCCGTCAGCCATTGGTATTGACTGGGAGAAGCAGCCGAAGCAGCCTAAGGTGAAGAAGGAAAAGGAGGAGAAGGAGAAGAGGAAGGGTGCTGGGAAGAAAGGTTCTGGGAGTGGGAGTGCCAGCTCGAGCAAGCGGTCGAGTCTTGAGGTACCCGGAGCCGCTGAGGCAACGGCTTTAGTCTGGACTCCTGTCCCACCGTCTGTCAACGCAAAGGCAGCAGGCAGACTCGGGTTGGACTATCAGCCTGGACTCAGCCCGACGCTGGATAAGTCATTTACGCGCACTCCGCCTGCTCCGTCTACGCCAAACGGTGTGGACTGGAATTTAGAGTCGCCCTTGACAGCTACGGCGACACCGTCAACAGCCAAAACGGTGACACCCACCACGGCCAGGCTTCCTCTGACAACAATGACAACTCCTACGCCGATGTCGACGACTGCGAGGCCGACCACGCCCACTCCACCGTCCTCGACGCCTAAGACCGCACCACTGACGATGACGATCTCAAAGTCCAAGTCAACACCGCTCCTAAGCACGACGGCATTCGAAACCCCTCCTCCAGTGCCGCCACCTATCGCATCTTCACAGAGCCAATCACCACGTAAGGCTGCTCCGATACTCAGCGCCAAGGCCGCCGGCAGACTCGGGATTTCCTACACCGCTCTTGCCGCCGCGACCGCCTCCTCCACGCGCCGGCACGTCAGCGACGATGCCACCCTACCACGCAAGCGCCGCTGGATAAATGCTGGGGATGATGAGCACCACCCAGTGCAGTCGCCCGGGATCCTCGTGTCCACCGGACAATACATTGCCATAGGCCCAGCCGAACTGGAGATGCACGCGTGCAAGTACGTGCATACACTCCTTGGGTGCCGCCCGGCGCTCTTTGAGTTTGTGTGTGAGTTCGAGGACGAGGAATGCAGGAGGTTTGTGGAGGATAGGGAGCTCGGGGATGCGGTCTGGCAATATGAGTGGTATGTATTGGCTTTGATTTTAGTTTGCTTCTATGAGTCGGGCCTGGTACTGATGCGCGCTTTGGAATAGCTTCAGGCGAGCGCGCTTCAATTGGCCTGACGAGATTGCAGACCCGTACGAAGACGACCCGACAAACGCCAGCACCTTCTCTTTCGCCCTTCCTTCTCCTACGACACTCACCCCTCCAAGCTCCAACGGCCTCAGCCCCGAGGCTTCTCTCGGTCTCAAAGGGTCACACTCGTCCTCTGGCTCCTCTGGCTCCTCCATTCGCTCTACATCACCCTCGCCCGCGTCGAAGGCCCCGCGGCCTGGCAAGCTGACCAAGTCCCACTCCGATGGGAAGAGTAGCCCGAGCATTCATTCGATTGGACATAAGAGGACGAACAGCGCGAAGTCGTTTGATGACAAGCGCCAGGACGGCGCGCTGACGCATATCCGTACGATCAGGGTGTTCCAGGCGATCAAGACGGAGCATGGGCTGGTGGGAAAGCTGGTCGGTAAATCGACGGGGAAGAAGGCCTAATGCTCAGAACGACCACTCAGTTCCATGACTTTCATTCTTGGACGCTGCACTCTACGCTTCCTTTCTTTGTCTTGTTTTGCATCACCATCATATTCGGTTATTCGTTTTCATTTTCATTTCGGTTTCGACTCTCTTTTGCATGCATCGACACGACCTGCATAGACCACGCTCCTTCTTCGCACTTCTCCTCAACTGCTATCTTCGTGCTTTTCGTCCGGACTGTTCTGGATCTTACTTATTCTATTCGCTTTCGTTTTCAATGCTCTTCGTTTGTTATGACACGCAGCACGCTCTTTATTCTCTCCCTTCTCCTTTCCTTCTCTCATCCGACGACAGCCCTCCGTCCTCTCTCTGGAACAACTACAGTCACAACCACAACCACAACCACACGGACATTCTCATAATGTCCAAGCATATTCTCCATCGTCATCACGTCCCCACCGGCTCTCCACTCTCTCGTGTACCATACCTTAGACCAACTGGCATCATTATCCCGGCACCCTATCCTACAATCCTTGTCAACACTATAATCTGGTCCTGCACATATTGTTAAGTTCGAAGCAAGATCAAGAAAAATCTGGAATGGCGAATTGTACATTAGAACCTGTTGCCTACCTGCCTAGCTTATGTTTGCTACTAGTACCAAGTTTTCCGTCACCTTTTCTGTTGTTTGTATGTACTTTATGTGTATAGCTTTATAGCATGTCGGAATCGAATAACAAAATCAGGATTAAGTTATTGGACAATTCTGTGTGTGCCGGATTATTCAATTGGCTCATGAACGAACGGCGCCTAAGCACACGGAGACGATAATTGTTGATGACACCCACCGCTTAGTGAAGTCCTATAATGGAATGCTGGCGCCACACTCGCAGGCAGTACAGCTCTTCTTTGAACCTTCCGAGTTCGTTTCAAGGACCCTGATCTCCCTACGTAGTCTCGAGAAGTTCTTTCTGGTGCCCCTAGACGTTGGAAATCGGCCTTTTGCTGGCCGAACTCAGGTTGGTCTTGCAAGGCTACACGGATGAAGTACCTACGGACGAGATAATTAAGATATTAGGTCTAGTGGGGTGTGCATTTTGAGGTAGAGAAAGTTCCACAATTATGAATATCTATAGCAACCTCGCACTAAAGACCCTTTACTTCCGGCACAAGCCAGGTCAAGTGGTCCTCGGTTCCCTGGGAGACAATGTGCTTGTTCTGACGTCGAGCACCAGATTCAGATATAGTCTCCACGCGCGGGAGTCCCTTGTTCTCGTTTTAAAAATTTTACCCATCCACCGATACTTATTGCGACCTACACTTCGCTCACGGCCAGGCTTTGAGAGTCCTGCGACCTGCTGGATTGCTGAAGGCGTAAAAGGAGCCAATCGGAATCAGGTCAGTTGCCTTTTTTGGGTGATCTGTTCGTGGTTGAAAAGTTGGTGCCCTGCGCGAAGGTCAACGCTGCTTCGCACACTCCCGTCCCTTCCTTCTCTCCCATATACCCCTTGCCCATTGTGGCCCTCCATGCCGACGCCTCTCCCAGCGAGCAGCCCCGATATATACCAACAACTTCGTGTACGACCCCGTCATGACATCACTAACGATCCAACGACAACGACAACTACGCCCGCAACCTCTGCGGGCGACACGAACCCCACTTCAACACCTGCGATACCTCCAAACACGTCCCCTTTTCCTTCTGCATCAGACCCACAATTGTCTACAACCCTAAGTCAGAATTCTGGTCCTTCCCAGCCTGGAAGTGGCAGTGGACCTCTAGTCTTCACCACCACCGTTGCAGTTACAACGGTTACCGAACCTACCACCACTTTCACGTCCTTCTCGCAGTCAGTCTTTACTCAGGGTTCATCGCCAAGCTCAGCGTCTGCCACTACCTCTGCCTCATCTGGCGCGGCTTCTCAACTGGGTTCCACCGTCGAGTCTATATGCCCAGGAGACGGGGTTGACGGAGCGGCAGCGGGAATGTTAGCTGCTATAATCCTTCCCGGCGCTATTGGCTTCATTTTATGGGTTCGTCCAGTGACTGTCGATAACCCTGTATCACTCTGACGCCGCGAATCTCCCTAGTTAATATTCGCGATTGTACGACCACGCTTTAGACAAATATACGCGTTGAGAGAGTGGTTCGTGCAGCAGGAGTAAGCATACACGTCTGTTTCGAACACGCGCACGTAAACTGATGATTCTTTCCGCGAAGTCTCCGACCCAAACCTCTTGGTTCATCCTTCTTCGCTTTCCTATTTCCCAAAGTTCCACTCGTCCCAGATATCCCTTCGGACGTATCAGATGCTGGTCGCTCAGCAGCCCAAGACGCGAAGCTCTTTCCTTCAGACGAAGAAATGAGCCAGCGAGCACTCTGGGTGGCTTTACTGATCGTTCTTGGCTGGTCTGTTCTCGCACTCGGTGGGGCTCTTCCCCTCTATCTCATCAACACCCCGTGCAATGCCAATTTCCCCTCTGCTGCTATCTTTGAAGGAGGTTACTCTACTCTCTCTGATCTCAGCTTACTTCGTCTCTTGAGGTTGCTTGACAGCCGTAATGTAACCACCACAAACCCCGAAATTTTGGTACGCAGAGCAATTATATCGTCTTCCGACCCCGAGAACGCGCGTCTCCGTGTAGTTATTCTGACCATCTTGGTTCTTCTTCTGGGCCTGCTCCCAGCCTTGATCAAGATTCTCCGGGAATTCAACACAGTGGCGGAGTATAGAAGGCGATGGATAGAGGTAAAATGCGAAGGCAAGGACCTAGCTTGGATCAGTGCACATAAAGCTCCTGGATTCGTTTCATGGGGAGAAAAGCAGCTCAAGGACTACGTCGTGAAAATTGGTCTTAGTTCTAGCCTTGGCGAGGCTGCTAAACGGAATGGGAATGACGGCGGTATTCGTGCAAGAAATGGGGAGAAGACTACCCGGAGAAGAGAGGAAGAGCAGCCCTTGCATCGACACGATGATGTCAACAGTGCTGAGGTCGATATTCAAAGCTTATTTTCGATTGGGTGCGGTCTCTCGTTCCTCTTCCCATGTCGATGGCTGACCAAAGTATTCAGGGATACGCATAGACTGGCGCTCCTCATAGATGAACGAGACGAGATCCTAGAGAATCTGGAGATCGCAGAAACCAAGTATATCAGCTCGTTCCGCGTTACAACCCCGGATCCGTCCATCTTGGATTTTGTACCTCCCCCACCGGCGGATCCTAGCAGACCGTACATCAGTCGACCTCTACCTTTGGGCCCACCACAACCTCGTCGGACACGAGGGAGACGCCATATGAATCGAGCATTCGGATCATCCTCCTTTGCGCCAACCTCCTTTGTCGCTCCTTCGTCCTACTATAAGCTTCGCGGAGTCAAAGGTGTGAGTGGAGGGAAATTCGCAGAGTCCGGCATCGACCGTCATCAGAGCCTATCGGAATCAATTAACTCAAGAGTCATTGGGAGCAGATTCATGGAGGTCAACCGAAATTCTGTTGCTTATGGGCGTCTCCCACTCGGTAGCCACGTCGCAGTCGAGAAAGACGGCGAACTTGGACCAGCATCCGACCATGGAAGTTGGTTAGCCCCTATACCGGATCCCAGGCGTTTTGGACCCAACTACGGAATCACCCCTTATGAAAACCTCTTCGTCGATGAACATGGCGTTGTGCACACAATCCCAGAACAGGAAGAAGAGGAATGGGTGAAATTGTCGACAGACGGACCCGAAGAAATTAACTCAGACTTCAATGGAATACCACCAGATCAGGCTGGACCATCCTCCTTCATGCGCCGACCTCGCCCTCCAAAATCAGACCCTCCTTCGTTGACGAGACGAGAAACATTCCCCCTTCGCCAAGAGCCTGTGGTGAATCCAGATTCAGTACCTCCTCCACATCTGCGTCTTCAGCCATCACAGCCATTCGTGCGGCCTCTCGAGGGATTAGGCTTCGAGGATCTTGGCCATGTGTATGCTGAAATCACCCAGTGGCGGTCTAGGCTGAAGAGCATCAATGCCGAAATTGCTGAGGCTCAGAGAGAGAGCTATAACGACATCGCCAATGGCACCAACATCAATGGGTGGCTGCTAGTCGGGAAAGGCCTGAGATTCCTCCCAGGCGTCCAGATGATTGAAGGAAGAGCCAAGGAAGACATTCGATGGGATGTTCTCCAGAATGAAAGAACCTGGATGGAAACAACAGTTATGTGGGCGGTTATTCTCGGGGTTGCAATAGCCATGGCTGCTGCCCGTAAGTCTCCACATACACGAGTCTTATACGTGTCTGACCATGTGTGCTAGTTACCGCCGCCGTTGGGCTTGCCCTTGCCCCGGCGCCAGATGTTGCTCATTACATACCCTTCTTGCAACCTCTCGTGACAGCCGAACCAATAGCAGCTGGCCTCGCGACAATTCTTGCCCCGGCCGTTGCTGCCACTCTCTTCATAATCGCTGGTCTGGCAGTCATACACTGTAAGTGCTTCTAATGCTAAAGGGGCTTCGCTTCCATTGACCCCGTGGCAGTGGTTGCTACCATCCACGGATCCGTCTCCATCTCTGGAAATCAACTCCTCATCTTCAAAATTACCTTTTTTGTTCTAACATTTGTCGGCACTGTGTGGATCGTGGCTATTGGTGCTATTTTGTTTTCTATGCAGGCCCTCAATACCGACTCGAGTCCCACGAAGTCGATCGCCAACGGCGCCGTATATATCAGTGTTCTTTGTCTTGCTCTAGTCTTCAACGTTGCTGTCATATTCCCTGCCTGCCTCCTTCTCCAACCTTTCCGCCTATGGCACGTCCTTCGCGCTGAGAAACATGCCGTAACACCGCGACAACGTTTCCGAGGTATGTTCCTTTGTCGACGAGAACGCGGATGTTATTCTGATCAATTCTCGCAGCTGTATATCCCAGGACGTACAATCCTTCCTTTGCAATTGGTGCATGTGTTCTCGCTATTGTTTTCGCGTCCACATTTGCTCTCATCTTCCCTCTCATCGCCCCCGCTGTCGTTCTCTTGCTCCTTCTCACCCTGATCGGTATGGATATATCATTTGACGGTCATATCGGTAATCGCTGACAATTCTTTGTTGCAGCTCATCGCTTCCTCGTTGGTTACGTGTACGCACGCACACACTCCCAGACCGGCGGCCTCCTTCAACTGTGGCTCCTCCGTCGCTTTGGTACCCTTCTTTCCTTCCAGCCCATTCTTTTAGGTCTCATCTTCCTGTCACGCGAGTTCTGGATTGAAGGCGGCATATTGACCGGAACCGGCGTCTTCGTGATTTTGTTTGTGGAGGCATACACAACCTGGAAGACTCGACTGCCTGGACGCAACTCCTTGAGCCCCATCACGCGGAACTCGCTCGACAGATTTGCCAGTGGTGCAGATCGCTACCTCCATAACGAAACAGACACCCTAGGTAGTAGTATCCCTGGCACTCGACCTCGTGGCTCGATGGCCTCGGTTCTTGAGATGATGAGCTTGACACTAGCAGTGATGCCTTCTTCGTCGACCTACAAGGGGCCTGTACCACTGCGTAAGTACTCCGCCCATATGACCAAATTCATTAATATTGACTCATATTGACCCCGCAGCCACTGAAAGCCTGGATGATCTAGCGGCCACCGAACGAGCTGCACGTACACATCCTGACGCCCCTCCACGTCTACCACCACTACCATTCACCGACCACGCAGAAGACATGGCAGGTATCTTGTACGCGCCAGAGCTCATCGCGCCTCCACCTATCATCTGGTTACCCAATGATTTGGCTGGCGTGGCGAAGTCGGAGGCCGTCGACCTTCAAAAATACCACGACCTTCAGGTGACCCTGGATGTTAGAGCCAAAGAAGACGTGCTACCCAGACGTTCTTCTTCTTCTCGGGGTAGGCCGTCAAGATAGCCACCAACAGACACTTACTTGGACGCTTTTCGTTATTCTTCATTGTACCTTTTACAACTAATTTGCGGCGGTCTTTCTACGATAGACATTTGGACAGGAGTCTACACCGTTAATGGATTGGATTCTCACGATCGTTTCGTCATGCTAGCTATTTTTGACTTCTCAGAATCTCCACTCTGCGGTTTCGGTTGAACTAGCTCTCGCCCAGCTTGATGCAACTGGTATCCTCGAAGAGTATACGGGAAGGGTGCTGACATGGCCTTACGACAAGAATACGCCCACCAGTTTTTTTTTAAAAAAGCTGTGCGGGATGGATAGATCTTCCATTCATCACAGCATTCACTTTCGTTACAAGGTACTCCACAGCCCTTGCAGGTTAAACCCGCCAGGGCAGTGGTAAGTGGTTTTAAATTTGCAAATTTAGGCGTCGTTAAACCATTTCCTTTCCACTAGGATACAAGCTATTTTTACGTCGTATTGCCGACGTTTCATTGCCCTCACTTTGGGTGTCCTCGTTTCATTTAACCGCATTTTGCTGTGCACACCGGTGCCAAGCGTCGAGATTTGTGACCTGACTCATTGCGGTACATATGGTTGTGGTACATATGATTGCAATGATTCTGATTAAAGTTATAGGTCTTTACGTGGTTCGCCTTCGTGTGTGCTTTTTATCTAGCTTATCTTGCCGATTTCTTTGCTGTCTCAACCCGTCATTGAACGCGCGCCTATTGGATTCGCTTCTATTCCTGCCCAACGTGATCTTTATGACGATGTCCAAGTAGGCTCTCAGAGGCTCTCTTCTCTATCTGTCTATTTGGAATGATTGGAGCCTGAGCGTCAGCCAGCTTTGTTGCGAGCGAAGCGAGCATCCATCGGCTATAGGGCTGGGAAGCCCGGACAAACAAGTACAAATTGACCGGTGCAGAATTTGGACCCCCGGACGACTCGGGATTGCTCATACACCTCAGCACCTCTCCGTTTGCCTGTTATTAGGGCAGAAATAGAATTAGATTCATGAAATCGATACATGTATCAAAAAAAATTCATGTCTTTTGCACCCATTGTTGAGAATTTGCACACAACATTCCTGCAGAGCTCATGCTGATTGGCATGGACCATTCTCCTGCAGATTTACATTGGATGAAGTCAGGTATGACAGAACTATCAACATGGTATACCCGTGTTGGCTTTTCAGAGTCAAATTGCCCGATGAGATGATGATTGACAATCAGTGTTGACGTTGAGTGTTGCATAAAACAGTCAATTTGTACATCTCCGGCATTGTCTCGACCATTGTGCACATATGCATCAGTGTCCTACAGTACAGTAGATGACAATATACGAGAATTGAGAACTGCAACTGAGGTGGCAAAATTCTGTGTGCGCAGCGAGCCTTCCCCCGCTGAATAGCGGATCCTTAATAAATTGGTGGATAAGCCACCGACTCCGAGGCGCGCGGTCTCGCGGCTCACCTGCTATTGATGACATTCTTGAGTTGATGACGCCCGGTGATAGGATGAAGAAGGCACCTGCAGTGTCATCACTGTGGCATACTTAGGACTGCTATGTGCATGACAAAGCGAGGTAACCCAGTCTCAGTCTCCATTTACAAGGACCCCACAAGACCATCTCCAGATATCGATCTAGCGTCAAGGATGCCCTCTGCAGGTCAAATTCAGGTGGGAGTGCTGTCTGCACTGGAGTTGCATCCTCGGTTTCAGAATACAATTATGTGGACCACTCCAACATCTGAATCGACCTTCTCGGACCAACGCCAAGTGATACAAAACACTGCATAGATGGACCACAAGTTGCGGAAACTTAATGCCTCTAAACATGGAACACAGCATCTCCAACTCAGGATGGAAAGAATCGGACGTAAAGGCTATCTAAGTACAACTCGACGATGCGATACCGCTAATAGCTAACCTATTGATGTGGGCGTCATAGAAGACCCGAGTCTCTTCAAGAAGACTGCGCAGATGGGCATCGCTCTTCTCGATATACGGGCCTTGCCTCAGCCTTCGAAGCTCCCGCCCTCCCCCTCTCTGCATGGTGGCATGAGCATGCCTAGGCACGCCTTCCACGCGTTTTAGGGTGAGTTTTGGATTATGTGAAGACCTTGCGTCATGCGGCAACACCGATATTGCCGACGACGACGACGAATACATAGAAGGCGCCTGCACCGAATAGCTAGGTGTGGAAGAATGGGTACATGGTCTCGAAACACGGGCGGCCGCCTGATGATGGGACCCCTGGCCAGCGACTGGCTTGTCCTGAATCTCCAAAAAACGTTCACAGATGAAAGGTATTCCGAAATGCCATCGGTGTTGACGCTCAACTCTTCATCGATGACTCCGGAAGTGTGATCGAATGTCCCGCAAATTGAGGGTTGAGGCAGATAACAAGGTTTTGCTGGTACTACTAGATGCACCTCACCGACTGCGAGCAAGATGGAGGTAGCCCGCTCGTAACCCGTATGACTGCGATTGTTCATAAGCGGTTGATCGAAGGCGTGCGCCACACGCCCTTTCATGGCGACAACGCCAAGGATACGCGACTGCGTTGATCGGATCCCTGGAACGGCAAAATAACCAGAACTGACTAATCCGATCAGTGACGCTAACCCTTGTCCCGATGTGTAAGGCCTCTACTTACAACCTTCCACGAGAATTCGCTGGACCACGGCATCCGACTTCTGCCCGTCTCCTCTCTGTTCGCACCGTTTCATTGCAAATTACTCCATGATCTGTCATCCTTCAACGTGGTTGGTTCATTTTCTGACCGGATCTCAACAAATCCCTGTCCTTATCGCGCCAACATCCGTGCAAACATCAGAGCGCTCGAAATAGCGTGCACTGACGCGTCCGGCACACCAGGAAATTTGGCCAATGGTCACAGCTTCCAATCTCCTCCGGAATCTGCCATGAGTCAGCTTCCCTTTCACTCATCTCCGGAGGGTCTTCTAAAAGGAGGCTGCACTCTTGCAAATATATAATGGTCCTCTTTCGCGGTGTCGAAACCTGTACGACCGCCACCTCTCCAAGCCAGGACCAATGGCTGACCCCACGGCACTAGTGGAGTCTCCAGTCAAGGACGCGCGTCACGTCTATTTGCAGTCCACCACAGCACTCAACTCGCAGGCGTCCAGTTCTCATCATGTCGACGTAGCAAGGGCCGAGGAAGAATTCTACGAGCTCTCCAGGCAGTTGAGCAAACGCTCGGAAGTCGTGAAAAGCACTGCCAGACTTTCCGACATAACGACCGCTGGTCAAGACCTCGAAAAAGGCGTCGAGAAAGTCGACGACGCTGAAGAAACTTTTGACCTTCGTGAATACTTGACGTCGTCGAATGACCAAAATCAGAATGCCGGTATCAAACACAAGGTCAGTTAAATGTCTTTCGAGCCAGCGCTTATAGGGTTAAACCATCGTTACAACAGAATGTTGGTGTCATCTGGGACGGGCTGCAGGTTGAAGTTGCAGGAGGCGTAAACAGCAAGGTGTGTTTACCTAATGACTCGCAAGCCGCAAATTATAATTATAATTGACCATCATATAATATAAGATTTACATCCCTACACTCGCGGGTGGGTCTAGCGTTGCTATCGTTCTTGTGTTTTTCTCGCTGATAAACTAGCGAATGAGTAGACGCTACCTTATTTTTTGTCTTGACTCCGGTGTTCTGGCTCTGGGGCCTTATTTCGCCGTATATTCTACCAAAGCGACAGGCGCCAACGAGGACGATTCTTCACAAGTAAGTTTCACCCCGTTCTTTGGTTTCGTCCTGAGCATGTTCTTGCACAGGTCTTCAGGGAGCCTGAAACCTGGGGAAATGTGCCTCGTACTCGGATGCCCGGGATCTGGTTGCACCACATTTTTGAAGACCATCGCCAACCAACGGGATGAATACGCGAACATCTCTGGTGAAGTACTCTATGCTGGAATTTCCGCAGAAGAGATGGTCAAGCATTACAAAGGCGAAGTCGTTTATAATCCAGAAGGTGAGTGCAGTTCTCCGGAACTGCGACCATTAGAGACTGAACTTTGTGATTTGCATGATAGATGACATCCATATTGCCACCCTGACCGTCGCACAGACCTTGGCGTTCGCTTTGTCAACGTAAGTAGATTAATCATCCGTGTTTTACCCCGACCCCTTATCTCACCGTCTCCCTAGGAAGACGCCTGGTCCTAACGGCCGGTTAGCCGGTGTTTCACGCAAACAGTTCAATGCCGAAGTTTTGAACACCCTCCTTCGCATGCTCAATATCTCGCACACGAAACAGACTCTTGTCGGTGATGAATTCGTTCGTGGTGTGTCGGGTGGTGAACGAAAACGTGTTAGTATAGCCGAAATGATGGCTACTCGTGCTAGGGTTCAATGCTGGGATAATTCGACTCGGGGTTTGGACGCGTCAACTGCTTTAGACTTCGTGAAAAGCCTGCGAGTGATGACCGATGTTCTCGGCCAAACCACATTTGTGACTCTGTTAGTGCTACTCAGGAGATCCCATCGTGGTTCCGAAGCTGACTCTCTATCCTATCCAGGTACCAAGCTGGTGAAAGCATCTACGAGCTCTTCGACAAAGTTCTTGTTCTCGACGAAGGTCGCCAGGTGTTTTACGGACCTCCCGATGAGGCCCGCGCGTATTTTGAAGATTTGGGTTTCAAATCTCTACCTCGCCAAACGACCGCTGACTATCTCACCGGGTGTACCGACCGTAATGAAAGACAATTTGCTCCTGGCCGCTCTGCACATGACGTCCCTTCGACCCCCGAAGCACTCGAAGTAACATTTCTCAAATCGTCCTGTGCCCTCGTTAATGCGACCAGGTTGGAAGACTACAGACACTATATGATGTCCGAGGAGGTCGATCAGGAGGCTTTTCGGGCAGCTGTAGCAGCTGACAAGAAGAGGGGTGTTTCGAAGAAGAGTCCCTACACCCTTGGATTCACTGGTCAGGTCCGCGCTCTCACCATCAGGCAGTTCCAGCAGAAGATCCAAGACAGGTTCCAGCTCTATACGAGCTTCACTTTGGCATGGGTACGTTCCGGTTCTCGTCGTCGATTGTTCTAAGCCAGCGTTCACTGTTCCAGATTCTCGCGCTGGTCATTGGTGCTGCTTTCATTAACCTGCCAACCACTTCAGCTGGTGCCTTCACCCGTGGAGGTGTTATATTCTCAGCTCTCCTCACGACGTGTCTCGATGCATTTGGAGAGGTCAGTAATCTGTGGAGCTTGCGACCCGACCATCAGACTCAGACCATTCTGCAGATGCCTATGCAAATGATCGGACGCCCCATTTTACGCAAGCAGGTTAGTACCAACCAACCTTTGAAGCGTCAGCATTTGAACTGACCTCCATCTCCAGACAAATTACAGTCTCTACAGGCCCTCAGCCACCGCCGTCGCGAACACCTTGTCCGACATGCCATTCTCCGCGGTCCGTATCCTGGTATTCAACATAATCGTCTACTTCATGTCTGGCCTTCACCGTTCCGCGGGAGGGTTCTTCACGTTCCACTTGTTCAACTATATTGCGTATCTCGTCATGCAAGGGTTCTTCCGGACCTTCGGCCTCATTTGCTTCAATTTCGATGCTGCCTTCCGCCTCGCAGTTTTCTTCATCCCAAATTTGTGAGTCTCTTTGTTGTTGATAGATTTTACGAAACCTTATTTGCTATCCTTAGCATCGAGTATACTGGCTATATCTTACCAGTCGTTAGCATGAAAAGATGGTTATTTTGGATCGTGGGTGATTTCGCACCTAACTCAGGTCTCCACTAATTCTTGTCAAAGTATTACATCAACCCTGTTGCTTACGGTAAGGGCTCATTTATGTTCTAATTCGACGTATCTATTAAACAGTGTAAAGCCTGGCAAGCGTGCATGGAAAACGAATTTATGCGCATCATTGTACGTCTTTGTCCCTTGAGCCTACTCCTGCTGAGGTTTTTCATTAGCTCACTTGCGACGGCAATGCTATCATCCCGAGAAATGGTTTGGGCCTCAACCTATATCCGTACGTTGTATTCTTCAATCGAATTCATCGTAGCAATTGACTTTTATGCTAGTTCTGGCCTTGGACCCAATCAAGCTTGCACTCTCTTTGGGGCACAAGGTGGTAGCGATATCATAAACGGCGCAGCATACCTGTCCGTTGGATATGGCTTAGACGTCAAGGATCTCTGGCGGCGCAACTTCCCTGTGCTGTTCGGTTTCTTCATCGTCTTCCAGCTCACCCAAGTTGCTGTACTTGAATTCATTCCTGCGAGCACATATTCTTATTTGCACCTTCTGCGACATCTAACCTCAGTTTACAGCAATTCGGCCAGAATATGGCTATCAAAATTTTTGCCAAGGAGACGCAGGAGACGAAGCAATTGAATACCGCACTGCGCGAGAAGAAGATTCAAAGAGAAATGAACTCGGAGAGGGAAGAGAAAGATGGCGTGAGTCGAACCCAACCCGAGAAGTTAGTTTTCAATCCTTGCAATCCCATTCCCTGTTAATATTAAAGCACAATAGGTCGCGATCCTGGAAGGATCGCAAGACTTTTACCTGGGAGAACCTGAATTATCATGTACCAAGTCCTAACGGCCAGTTGAGACTCCTGCATGACGTGCGAGGGTTTGTGAAGCCTGGCACTCTAACTGCACTTATGGGAGCAAGCGGTGCTGGTAAGTAGTAGCCGACTCTTTCTCGTTGCATTTATCCTAACATTTTACCCTGCCTAGGTAAAACAACGTGTTTGGATGTGCTTGCCCAACGCAAGAACATAGGTGTCGTAACAGGTGAAATGCTTGTTAATGGAAGACCCTTGTCGTCGGACTTCGCCAGAGGCACGGCGTACGGTGAGAAACTTTTTTTTTGCCAACCGTGAAATTAGGTCAAATTTCTGATATCTGATCATTGTAACAGCGGAGCAAATGGACGTTCATGAAGGTAATCTTCTTAAGGCACCCTTCAGACCGAAACTAATACCACTCGGACAGGCACTGCCACTGTTCGAGAAGCAATGCGTTTCTCTGCCTATCTTCGACAGCCAGCTAGTGTGCCCAAGGAGGAAAAAGATCGTTACGTCGAGGAAATGATCGAGCTTCTTGAACTTCAAGACCTCTCGGAGGCACTCGTATTCTGTCTTGATATGGAGGCTAGGAAGCGATTAACCATCGGCGTTGAACTTGCCAGCAAACCGGAATTGTTACTCTTTTTAGATGAGCCAACTTCTGGTTTGGACGCACAGAGGTGTGTTTCCTGCTGTCCCTTGTCTCGCACCTAGCTAGCAAATACTCACGTGAGAGATTCAGTGCATGGAACCTTGTCCGTTTCCTCAGAAAATTGGCAGACCAGGGTCAAGCTATCCTCTGCACCATCCACCAGCCCTCGTCGCTGCTATTTGAGAGTTTCGATCGACTTCTTCTGCTCCAACGTGGCGGTGAGACGGTCTATTTTGGCGACATCGGCAAAGATTCTTTGACAATCCGGGAATATTTTGCTCGCTATGGCGCTGTGTGTCCGCCGAACATCAATCCAGCTGAGTACATGCTTGAGGCGATCGGTGCGGGCCTCACTCCTCGCGTCGGGAACCGAGATTGGAAGGATATCTGGCTCGACTCGCCGGAGTGTCGGAAAGTCAAGGAGGAAATAGCAGCGATCAAGGGAGAGGCCTTATCTCGCCCAACCGAAGAACAAGGGAGGATGAGCACTTGTAGGTTCGGTTCTTCGTTACACGCCGAAACTTGCTAACCTTGTCGACAAAGATGCAACTCCTTTCTGGTATCAACTGAAGGTTGTCGTCCAACGAAACAACACAGCACTGTGGCGGTCTCCGGATTACATCTTCAGTCGACTTTTCGTCTCCACCTTGATCTCTCTATTCGTATCACTCTCCTTCCTGCAATTAGGAACGAGCGTTCGGGAACTCCAGTTCCGGGTCTTCGCTATGTGGGTCTTTCTATCTGTTCTCTTTTCCTGGATTCTTAGTTCCGACAGATTCTGGGTTGTCGTACTCCCGGCCATTGTTATGTCACAGATCGAGCCATTGTTCATATTCAATCGGAGTAAGTGCTCTTCTTCGAATCTTTCAACCATCTCGCATTGACTAGTCACCGTGATTTCAGGAACCTTCATACGAGGTATAATCGCTTAATTTCCTCTACCTCCTATTCGTACATCGTACCAGCTTACTTCATTTAAGAATCATCCAGTCGCATCTACTCTCCCTACGTCTTTGCCATTGGCCAACTTATCGGAGAGATTCCATACAGCGTTCTTTGTGGCGTTTTATACTGGGTCTTAATGGTAATTCACTTCAGATAATTCTTTTGAATGTCGTTTACTATCTTCCTAGGTCTACCCCATGGGCTACGGTCAAGGGAGTGCAGGCCTTAACGGCACCGGATTCCAATTATTAATCATCATCTTCATGCTATTATTCGGAGTGACTCTCGGTCAGATGGTTGCTGCACTGTCGCCGAGCGTTCAGGTGCGTCTCCTCGTTGTCGGTAAGGATGTATTCATAACGCCGGATAGGTTGCGGTGCTTTTCAATCCCTTCATCGGTCTTGTCCTATCCACCTTCTGCGGAGTTCCGATCCCCTACCCGACTATGAATGGGTTCTGGCGTTCATGGCTATATGAATTGGATCCCTATACGCGCACCCTTGCTGCCATGGTATCAACAGAGCTGCAGTGCGTGGTGCCTTGTAACTTGCTTTGTGTGTGCTAACTCTATAATGCGCAGTGGCCTTATAATCAGGTGCAAGTCTGATGAGTTCGCAGTGTTTGACCCCCCAGCCGGACAGACTTGCGGTGCCTGGGCAAAGCCCTTCGCCGACGTCTTTGGGGGTTACATTGACAATGAAACGGCTACCACTGCCTGCCGATACTGCCAGTTTGAAGTCGGGGATGAATTCTATCTCCCACTGAATATTTCCTTCTCGAACCGATGGAGGGATGCCTTCATACTTTTCGCTTTCTTTGGTGAGACCTACTCCACCTCAACCTTCGATGGTTACTAAATACTGTCTCTGATTTCAGTGTTCAATGTCATTGTCACTACAAGTGAGAATTTTTCTATCGCAAGTTTTACTATGTACTGAATTGAAACTTTAGTTGCATCAAGATTCTTACGATACCACAAGCGATAGACGTCAGGGGTGCAAGATGTATGCTTTTTTAATGTCTGTAGAGTAAATAATATAACGACTATCTCTCCTTGTTGCTGCAAATGCGAACATTCATACGTATTTGACGGCAGGCGTTGCCCATCTGTCGGTGCTTTTCTGTAAACACGGAAATTTTGTGTGAAGCTCCTATGTCAGACTAAGGACCAATCACTTACCAAGGATTTGGGTTTTACAATATCCTTCATCGAAATTTCACCCTTGTCTATGGCTTCTCTACATGCGAATGAAAACTCGAAAGCTTGCATGACGTATTGCCCCATTTCTTTCATTGTTGCAGAGTGCTCCCAAAGCCCAAAAACCTTGGGAAAACAGTGTGAAATGCCGGCGGTCAAGAGGAAAACATCATCCAGGGGCTTGCTCTGGAACCAATATGCCTCTATAGCAACCTTCAAATAGTATGGTCGTTTTTCATCATCTTCAGGGAATGTGTGAGCCGCCTCAATGTAGTACCTAGCCGATTCCGTGAATTCAGCATCGCTATCCTCAGCATCTTCAGCAGCTAAACCTAGTTGCATATGATGCCATCCAAGAATACTAGATTCGGATTGTCAGAGAGACCACTTTATGCTGCAATAAAGGACATACGCTAAGGCATCGCCCTTGGGATACACCCAGAATGCCAAAATGGTGCCTGGATCTATTTCAGTCCCGTGGGTGGGTGGATTCGCATCAGTTTCAGCGATAAGGTCGCGGCACCATTCAACCAGATTTTCACGAGTGTAGTGGCAATCCTTCACCTTGGAGGCGAGGATCTGTGCGAAAGTGAGTCTGTGAGGGTAATGTTTGCGAAGAAGCGCACCTCATGGAGGGCATTCAGACGAAGCCGTTTCGCACCTCGAATGAAGCTCAACTCGAAGATCGCGCCTCTTTCTATTCTCGGAATATTAGCCCAGGTTCTACGGCCCCACTCCAGAATGTCGATGACGCGCGAATAATATTCCATCGAGAGCAATTCTCGTTTGGCGACGGTGATTGCCAGAAAGCCACACATGATCCAAGCGCTGTGAATTAGGTTAGCACAATACCAGAATTTTGCGTATCACCAAAGGACTTCACCGAACAGTCGTTGCTAACGCCGGCCGGACAGAATCCCAGCCTTCGCGTTTGAGTCTTTGAAGGGCCAGGTCTCCTACTATATTGACTCCGCCTTCCTTCCATGCTTTATAGGCTTCACTTTCGAAAATGACTAAACTAACGTGATTAGACGTCGTTGAAAGAAGATGACCCATCCTTGTACCTTGCTTGTTGTATTGCTCAACCCAATTGTCGGAATCAATATGGAACACTCGAGGATCCGTCATGATGCCATTGCTGATGTCTACAAGGGCCTGAAGTGGGGAAAAAATAGAAACAGGTATGAGCAGTATATACACACTGTCTAGAAAAAAATCGATGCTTACTCCCGTCTTTCCCCACCAATGGGGTTGAGGGGGGCCTTGTCGCCACTCCAACATCTTCATGGAGTCCACACCCTCTTTGAACTCCTTGAACAATAATTGAGTGATTTCCTTTGCTCTGTTACATCCACCCACCCGATAGGCCTTCAAGATTACAAAACCCTGCGGTAATGAAGATACAAATGCTACACTTGACTCTCGGGATCAAAGAAAATGGAACTCACACTAGATAGCCGCTGCGCTTGTAGGAGTTCCTTCTCCATCGCTTCCGCTTTGGTCCATGGCATATCTCCCGACGGGGCCTGAAAATGATTTATGGGCCATCAGAGAAATCGGGAGAGGTGGTTAGCGCCTTCTAACCGCCTGTCATGAGGTGTACCCACCTATCCTCGGTATGATCTTGAGTCCTGAGGACAGTACCCCTTATATTTCCAGATATGAATAGGCCCCTCGCCATAATCAGGCCCACCTATGCACCAATTTGGCACCAAGGATTCCTTCGTCTCAGTCTGACGTCTCATTTCACTTTGCTCGTCTAATTGGCGAGTCAACGACAATTAGATAGAACACTTGTACTAGAGAGGTGATTTATTTGCCATCGTATCAAAGGATGGCAACTTTTAATAAGACTTGGCTTTACTGATGCTTGCCATGCACCATGGTACGTATAGTACATTCCAATAGCACATCGGCAGATTATTAATAATTAGCATAGGATAGCCCACATTGAGTACAATTTTGCAATCCTAGCTCTGCTGCATTCACAGAGCAATAGCATGTTTCACTATGCCAGTCAGATGGATGCCAGATTTTTGCTTGTTATGATGAAGTATATAAGAAACATCTGGATACGAAATATTATCGTACAACAGCAGATGGTGTGATTAGGTCAAATCTCAATCTTCACATCCCAGTCGGTTCAAATTCAACACCCATGAGATGATAGAACAACAGTGTAGTATTCGGTCAAGGGTAATACATAGATCACGGAAAGGTACATATGGCACAGATATTTCGTAGTGAGATTGGGCTGTTACAGTTTCCCCGACTTTGCACGTCGCTGAGCATCAAGCAGATCCTGAGATTCATGGGAGTCCGATAAGACATCGACGTGATCAGGAAAGACTTGGCTACATTTATGACATCAGCAAACGTTGATCAGACGAAAGGGTTACTGACTCGTTCCACCATTGGAGGAGCTCATCGACATGGGCTCGGATAGCAGCATTGGGGGCATTTTCGAAGTAGTCAACAATGAAGTTCCATAATGAAATGTAGCTGAAGTTGTTGTACATGTTGGTCCAATTTTTGGCATCTGTAAGATTGAAATGCAACTGACAGAAATTAATGCAGGAGGTGGAGCGCTAAGCGCAATGCAGCGACTCACCATAACAGCCGTGTATGCAATTGAACGACCAGTGACCTTGCCCTCCATATTCAAAATAGAGGCGACATTGCCTCGTGTAGGCTGTTTCTCAGACTGGATCCTCCTGCGCTTGACTGGTGGATCCTGATCAGAATCATCTGACTCGAGGTCTTCGGCTGACGTGGGCGAGGTAAAAATACACTGGAAAACCTAAAAAATAGTGAACTGTCTGTAATCAAAGAGATTTGATACCTTACCTTGACAAGAAGTTCGCTGCACAAGTAGCCATCCTCCAAGTCATTCTTATCGAAGTTGTCTTTTGGATAAAAGCAGGCAGAGAAAAAATTATTGGCAATCTGAAAACCAGGGCGGTTCTTCTCAATATTTGAGCGAACGCTGATGATGTAGAATCAGGTGTGGATAGACGTGATAAGAAGGTCGAGAGGACTTACATTGGATCATCCCAGTCATAAGTTATTGGACAAAGGAGGCGACCAGTCACATCATTATTCAAGCCGCGATCTGAGCGCGACTTCCTCTTGAAGTAGGTCACAGGGTGATAGAGAGCTTCAATCCAGTCTGGAAGCGCATTGCGGATTCGATGGTTGTCATCTGAGCGAGCTTCGTTGGCACCTCGTTGAAGCTTTTTAGGTATACAGATAGATCAGTCATGACAACCTACGAGGATCAGCATGAGTCGTACCTCTAGAAAGTAGTTGTGTGAGCCTTCGTCGTGTGACTCGAGCAACCTCTCTTCAAAGTCTGGAAGGAGCCGGTTGAGTAGCGCGTATGATTGATAAGTTCGATCTTGACTATTGATCACGCCCATAAATCAGAGAGGTTTAATAGAGACAAACCAACAGACATACTTGCGTTGCCTTGTCAACTCGTCAACTGTGTGTGGGCGAGGACGTTGTTCCTGTTCTTGCTCCTCCTGATACCGACGATCTGCTTCTTGAACGACCTTCTGGATGGATTCAAACAAGGTGACAAGACGACGTATACCACGTCCTGTCGTGACTGTCGTACTAGATTAGACAGTCAGTCACAATATGAGGCAGCTAAAACAGTATAAAATGACAACTTACATGACTCGCTTGCGTTTATGGCCACTCTTCACCTGTTCAAGCTCGGTTTCAGCAGTAGCAAGAAGGCGTTTGAGGCGCGCAATTTCAGAAAGAGAAGACAAGTTGGAGCGAGGAGAGGAACTCCTGCTCGAGATACTGGATGAGTGTCGCTGTTGAGGCATGTCAAAAGCAGAGGTTATTGCGTTGAAAAGGATCAGACCTCTGGTGCGCACTTTTATGCACCATGGAAGAGGGCTAGGTGCAGGGCCGATTTCAGTAGGCAGTAAACAAAGATTGCGAGAACATGCACAGACCTTCAAGCTCCAACCGCAGTGTTGCACATCTAGTGCGCAGGCGGTCAATCCATCCTGCTCCCGACTCCAAATCTTCATGGGCCCAAGGCGTATCCGCCCAGCTGGCCTATAGACTTGAGGGCCTTTGCCACGTCGCCACGGAGTAGGCTCACGAATTCCAACCGGAACATGTGATCGTGTTTCTCTTGGCAATGAGGCGGGAGGACCAGGCCAGGACCAGGTGCCGACACATCATTGGGGGCGGTATTGAAACCCTGACCTTGCGGCATCGCACAATTAGCCAGATTCAAAGATATAGAGTACAGAGCTACTATTACAAGGTCGACGCTATCACAACCAACTTGCGATGCCGACGTCGGAGCCGCGCCAGGATCTTGGAAAGAGAAGCAATCTCTTTTGCCTAAGTGTTCGATGCCTGTTTCAGTGCACGAGTGCGGGTCATTTGTGACTTTGTCGGACGATAGGAAGATGAGGAGGCGAAGAGTCTGTGCCATCCTAAAGAAATAAGGGCAGGGACAGGAAGAGAGAAGTTCACTTACTCGCTCCACAGATTTGTGTTAAGTATTGATTATAGCTGCCACAAATCATCTGCATGCCTGAAGTCTTGTGGATTGGAGCTTGAGGAAACACTGGGCATATGCTCTGTACATAGTGCTTGAAGGTTGGGCTGGTGGGTTCTGCATCAGCGACATTGGAGGATCTTGCGTCAACAAGTGGGGGATTCCGGAACTGGTGAAGGCTGAGGCTGAGATCCCAGCTCAATACTCTCAGGAGCAGATGCACCAGAAGCTTGATTGTCACCTAACTGAGACTGAAGTAGCTGGAACGTACCTCGAGCAACGTCTTGAGAAGTCTCATTTCTTCCAATCCTGACTGTAGTTCTCACATAGATGTCACGCGTCACTGGAATGATCGCTGGGAGCGAGACACTTGAATTGATTTATTGTGGCGAATTGTGTAGAGGTAGGGAGTGAGACATTTGATGGGTTTGGGCAGCCAGAAACTCAGAGAGTGCGGGCACCACCATCCATAGCTGAGGCTGAAATGGACACAGTGAGTGGAGCACTTGAGCTGGCTGACGAGGATAAAGAATCTTACCATGAACTCAAAAATGGTTATTTAATAAGCATGGGGCGGAATGGGTGCCAAGGTGGGTGAGAGAGGATGAACATTGTTGGTGCGAATCGAGGTTGGAACGAGAACGAGAACTCCATGTGTCCATGATTTCCCACGCTGACTGTTGACACAACGAGCCGTCGGGCCCGCTCAAGTCTCGTTCTGTCTCCCTGCAACCTATCCTTCCCTATTTATCTCAAAATTTCATCCGTCAACTCGCCGAATACCCCATTATGGCCGGCAAAAAGCTCATCAATATGAGATCACCATAGGCAGAGGGCTGGGTTGGGCACCACATATATTAGCGCGTCGAATGTTCGTAAATTTGTCAAGAATTCTCCATGACAGCATTTACTCTGCGGAGGGGCATTTCATGGGCCCTCTGTGCCATTTTTTTATTATTCTTCTTCATGAGCGATCTCTTTTTGTGCACCAATGGTTGCTCTCGGTCATTCAGGAGAGCTCGTTCACTAGAAGATCATCAAGCACATTGCCAGCATGCTCTAGACTACTACCGAACCATGTCCATGTCTCGCGGAAAGAGGGATCACTTGCCCAGTATGAGGAGGCAACGCCTACAGGTATGTCAAACTTACAAAACATCTTGCTTATTATTTAATGTCCCCCGATCCAGGCATCCCTTGCTCAGAAGAGGCATCCAGACATTGTTGCGTCGAACACTGAAACTATAGACACCCCAACAACTACTCCTGTGATTGAAGTTCCAATGGATGTTGACAAACCAGAAGCCCCATCTGACACCTTAAATGAGGACAATCCCACACCTGAACAACCTGAACCGCAGGCAACACCCCCAACACCAGTATCAGAGACTGGTCGCCCTAGGAGAACCCATAGGCTGCCTTTACGGTTTCGCGATCCCATCCCTGAGCGCCCTGCTCCTGTTCCACCCCCAGCCGAATCAGAACCTGGCCCTATTCGCCGTGTTGTGCTTTACGTCCTTGATAAATTGGTCACAAAAGCCAACTCATTTGGTATTTGGCGCGAGTATCCTAGGCGTCCCACTGTTGACCCGGATGCCTGCATTCCTGACAAATACTTGGCCAATCCATCACACCCCACACGCTATCACTCGCAACCTACTGTCGACGAATCCAACATACAAGCCCAGTCCGCGTCTGCAATTAACGAGAGTAGCCGGTTGATGCTGGGATGGATGAATAACGGGAATACCTCAAAATCTGAAGCGGACACAGATGACCTTGTACAAAACGTCCTCCTCAACAGTAAATTCAAGGTGGAAGAGCTACACAACTTTCGTGCCCACAAGGTCAACATGCAGCTAGACAAAGAACTTGCCAAATCGAAGCTAGCAGGCGAATTTCTCGAACGAAGTGTTGACATTCCCATTCCATCTGGCAACAAGAAGGTTCCTCCTCGGAAATTTACTATTCCAGGACTTCTATATCGCCCCCTTACTTCAGTAATCAAAGCAGCCTTCAACGACCCTCTGGCCCATCTGTATCACTTCTCACCCTTCAAGGTCTTCCATCGTCCTGATGCACCAATCCAAGCTTCAAAACAAGCTTCTGCATCTGACTCAGAGCGTGTTTACGGCGAACTCTACTCCTCCGACGCATTCTTGACGGTTCATGATGATGTCCAGCGTCATGGGCTTCTTCCTCCTGATGAGCAAGACTGTCAACGGGAGAAAGTTGTTGCCGCATTGATGTTCTCTTCTGATGCCACCCACCTGACGGATTTTGGCAGTGCAAAGGCATGGCCAATTTATATGATGCTTGGAAACCTCTCCAAGTACATACGTTCTCAGCCAAGTTGCCGAGCTCTTCACCATTTAGCATACATTCCGTCGGTGAGTGGTCATAATTTTTTGCATTCATTAGCTGAGCCTGCATGGCGGTAGCTCCCGGATGCATTGCAGGACTTTGCGTCGACATTTCATGCCAAGTGGCAGACACAACACGCCGACATTCTCACACATTGTCAACGGGAATTGATGCATGCAGTATGGAGTGTCATCCTCGACGATGAGTTTGTCAAAGCATACACCTATGGCATTGTCATCGAGTGCATCGATGGGATTGAACGCCGAGTCTATCCTCGCATCTTCACATATTCCGCTGATTACCCCGAAAAGTAAGTCCGTCATGCATTGCAGTATAAAAGCAGTCTTGACGGTATTCACGCAGAGTACTCCTCGCCACAATGCGGGACAAGGGGTTGTGTCCATGTCCACGCTGCCTGGTTTCTAAGAGCAAATTAGATCGTCTCGGACAAGTGCAGGATCAGAAAACACGGACCACAAATCTTCGAACATTCCTCACTGAGAAGGTGTCATTGGCTCGCGATGCTATCTATCGTTTGGGGATGGGGATCAAGAGTGCAGCTGTCGAACGATTACTTAAAGAAACATCCTCGGTCCCAACAATGGTGCGCATGAATACCCCCATTAATTTCATGTGCTAACTACCTCATCAATCAGAATGCTTTTGTTGAACGACTGGGTCCAGCCAACGAACCCTCGATGATCCTCGTAGTCGATCTTCTTCACGAATTTGAACTTGGAGTGTGGAAAACATTGTTTACCCACCTCATACGGCTGTTGTACGCTGTTGTACCAGGGCGGGATGAGCGTGTTGTGGAGCTAGATAGACGGTTTGTCACAATGCTATTGGGTCAGCCTTCTTCAAGGCTAACCAATCTGCCCCCAGATACAGACAAATATCCACCTTTGGGCGGGGTACTATCCGCAAATTTTCCTCTAACGCATCAGAAATGAAGAAATTGGCGGCACGCGACTTCGAAGATTTGCTTCAGGTAAGATGAGATCTCCTCGTCACCCATCTAAGCTTATTATTGTGTTGGCCAGTGTGCTATCCCAGTATTTGAAGGCCTCCTTCCTGAACCCCATAACGGGATGCTCGTGAAGCTCTTGTATCGAACTGCGGAATGGCACAGCCTAGCAAAGCTTCGCATGCACACTGATACCTCTCTCAAACTGCTCGATGAACTGACCACGGAGTTTGGTAAATTACTTCGGCAATTCCGCGACATTACGTGCTCAGAGTTCGCTACGATGGAGCTTCCTCGAGAAGCAGCTGCACGCCGTCGACGGAACGCCAAAAATCTCAAGCTGGCTGTTAGGGAACCTAATATTAGTCCTCAAGTGTCCAATCAAGGAGAAACATCGACTAATTCTTGTCCTGGCGAGTGTTTGCCCCCTGAGCCCGTGAACGCAGGTCGGAAAGCAAGATTGCTGAACCTTTTCACCATCAAACTCCACTTCCTTGGAGACTATGTGCGTCACATAAAGCTTTTTGGCACTACTGACTCGTACTCGACACAGCTGGTGAGATATCCCCCATTCTGTACTGTCAGAAGTTGACTCAAGAGCTAACATGTCTAATAGGGAGAGTTGGCTCATCGATTCATCAAGTGCCTGTATGGTTTAACCAATAAGAAGATGCCAATGAAGCAGATTGGGAGGAAACAGGTCCGCGAAGAGGCGTTTCGAGGTGACAGCACTAGGAAGGGAGCGAAAGACGAAGAACAGCAAGCTGAACAAGCGAATCGCTTTGAAACTCACCATATCATATCCCATTCCCGCAACGATCGCATCGACCTCTTTTCCTTCACGGGCGGGCCTGCTAACGCTGCCGATCCGGCAAAGGAGGTGGGTTCTAACGCTGTCGATGTGATATCTCTCATTGTCTTACTGATATGAATTTCCCCAGGATTTCATCCCAAAACTGCAGGACCACCTTCTCCGTCGATTACTCCCCCCTGGACCACGCGATAAGAAAGGTATCCCCAAAATCTTCACCGACGAAGACCGACGAACGCTGCGTATCGTCAACGGGTCCATCTTTGAGCACCACACTGCATCCATTAACTACACGACGTACGACATTCGGCGTGATTATGATACTATCAACCCTTCCCGCCACCCCTTTGTGATGGTCCGGTCACCAGAGACTGGTCCTAGTGCATCACCTTACTGGTATGCATCCGTCCTCGGGGTCTTTCACGCAGATGTACAGCACGTTGGACGGGAATCTCGCGACCTCTCTGTGCAACAAATGGAGTTCCTTTGGGTTCGTTGGTTTGCGGCCAAGCAAGGCTATCGTGCTGGCCGTAAGTATGCTCACTTGCCAAAGATCGGATTCGTTCCCTTCACCGATGACGAGGCATTTGGTTTCCTGGATCCGGCACTTGTCATTCGCGGTTGTCATCTCATCCCAGCATTCATGGATGGAAGAACCTCGGAATTGTTACCAACCAAAGGACCTACAGCTTGCCGTCGAGCTGGGGAAACGGACGACTGGAGGCATTTCTATGTCGGAATGTGAGTTTCTCAACAACCATGCGGGCAACTAGACTTACTGACACTTTTTCCTTGTACGTACTCTAGCTTCGTCGATCGGGATATGCATATGAGGTTCCTACGAATTGGTGTCGGACATTTAGACGTGTCAGCCTCGCGTCGAGATCCTGAAACAAGCAGGGAAGAGGGCGATGAAGGAAACGATGATGAATTTGGGAATGGAGATATAGAAGGCAATAGCGAGCAGGAGCCCGAAGGTGAAGACGATGACGGTGGCGATGATGAAATCGAGGATGCGAGCGGAGAAGAAGACTCAGACGATGATGACGATATCGAATCCGGAGACGATCTAGGATACGAAGACTTGTAACAGCGTTCCACTGACAAATTAACCCTCGTTGAGAGTCATACCTGCCATTCATGTAATTCCGAAACCTACGCCCAATGAATACTATTGCTCGCTACTTGCGACCGAAGTGCGTTTCTTTCTGGGAGGTACCAAATCCTCATAACGAGGCTGATTATTTTGTCGCCTCCATACCAAGTTCGTCGAGACATTGGCATGCGTCGCGGCGTCATCACAATGCATACATCTTGCGAAAAATCCTAGTTTCATGATTTTATTCACAAGTACTGCTGCCATTCGACTTACAGATACTGTGGGACTCGTTCTATTGGCTACAGTCTTGGAGCCAGCCTTTCATCTTCATGCAACGAAATATAAAGGGATGCAACCCTTCAGCTGTTTGACACGTGCGTCTAACCCCCATAAGGAGAAAGCCCGTTTTCCCGTTTTCTCTGATGGGTCGTTGGATTCCTGAGCTTCTGTTCCGCTTTGCGCAAGCCTTCCGTATATTGGGTCTTTAATTGTTTGTCTGATTCACTTAAAAGTCTGTCTTCCGAAGGCAAACATTTCAAGGCCTTTCGCCACGCATCTCTGCTTTCAGAATAGATAGAGAGCGCCTACGAAGGTGTCTAGATACAGCTGCGTCTGCCTCATGAGCATTAGGCACTCACTTGATTGGCAGTCCCCAGTCTAGCCCAGGCCTTCCCGTATTTGGGATTAATCTTAGTGGCCTGGGTGAAGCACTGTCAGGAACTGGGTAGAAGCTGGGAAGTGGACGAGAAACCTTTTTAGCATCCACCGCCGCATCCATATACCTGAGCGTCACCGTGACCTATTCAGACCGACGCGGATAGGGGCTAGTTTCTGAGAAACATTAGACTCAACTGCTTCATCGCCAAGCTACTGGCGGCACGGTTTGCGTAGTAGATAGCATTGCGCGGATCCTCCTTGATTGCCTCGCTGTACTTATTGTACGCTGCTTTGTACTGGCCTTTCTGGTGAAGTTCATTTCCCTGGGCTTTGAGATGTTCAGCGAGCTGGTTCGAGTGAGTCGGGCTCATTTGTAGTTTAAATTCGAACTGAGACGACGATATCAATGAGTGAAAAGCATACGTAGCACGTGTCAGAGAAGGACGAACCTCAAAATATACTGTTGCAGTGTAGTTTCTCGACTTGCGTAACAAGACAAATGAAGACAGAGTGGGGGCGTCTATCAACTAAACGGCGTCCTCAATAGCTTCGGGTTGGGTCACTTGGGGGAGAGTCAATGTCAAAAGTCGCAGTGGTTGGTGGTAGAAGGGGAAAAAGATGAGGGACACGTAAGAAGCGTTCGACTAGTTCAACGCCGAATACATTATGGTGTGATAATTATGTAACAGGTACAACACGAGGAGCAGTTGGCAACTCGCGAAGTACATTTCCTTCCCTTTGTACAGTCGGGCAACACTGTTGGCGTCGTGCTGAATCCAGTCGCCCACAGTTGGTGACCCGGAGATGTCAGAGAATAGGTTGCTATAATTTACAAATTGATGCGAGCACTTCATCGCTATTGCTGCTTCGGCGCGTGATGGAACTAGGAGAAGGTCATTATTTTCGTGCCCTTGCGCACGCTGAAGAAATCCAGACGTACGATGTCACGCAGTTGAGCCTGAGCATCATTGAACTGCTTTTCGAGATATTTTGACTGCAAAGCCTATTAGCCAGTGACTGAAGGTCGGAGAATTGAGACAAACACCTTTTTATTGAGGCTGGAGATGTCATCCGACAGTTCTTTCTCTTCCTTCTTGAGTTGGTCTTCCATCACAGTTCTGGGGACATGCATGAACCTATACAGCAGAAGTAAGATATGATCCCCTCCAAACAATGTAGCGACGCACATCTTCCCGACGCCTTTGTAAAGGTTCACATCGCCTTTCATGTGACTTATTTCATCTATCGTGAGCTGTAGGATCCTCCGCTCACGCTCTTTAGACGCGGTCTGCTGTATTGACAAGTTCAGGGCTTTCTGAGACTGGACGGCTGTTTGCTGTATCTGAATAAGGATCTGAAAATGTTTGCGACTGCTAAGCATATGCATCTTCAAAGGAATACGTGTATATACCTTACGTAGGGTCTCGTCGGGTAGGGACGCCATGGTAGCAGCCAGATAGGCGCAAGATTTAGAGCCAGGTTGGAGCCTTGGGCAGTGGACGGACTTTCCGTTCAGGGACACATTTTGATCAGACGTCAAACGGAGTTGCAAAATATCTCGCCCGTCTCTTCTGAAGTCTTCATCCTCACGAAGTTCCCTTCATCTGTGCTTGCATCCTCATTCACGTCCCTATCTCTACATTTCTGTGCGACGAGGCTCTCCCCTTACCACTGCTACCTCACCGCCGAACTTCATCCCAAACATGGCATCATTCGAGGACTATGACGAGTTCGGCAACTACATTGGCGCTGACCTTGATTCCGACGAGGAGGAAGAGGAGATCCCTCAGCAGCACTTTCAGAAGCAGACAGGGCCAACTGCCCCTCTAGAGGGATATGATGATGTTCCTATGGAGGACGCAGAAGACACGGCTCTTATGGAGGTCGATGGTGCGCCATTTAGGTCTTTCTCTGAAGCGTGCTCAACTATTTCCAGAGCCCTCACACAGAGCTGTTATCCTTCACGAAGACAAACAATACTACCCTTCTGCAAGCGACGTGTATGGGGCTGATGTCGAAACATTAGTCCAAGAAGAAGACGCGCAACCATTGTCGGAGCCCATCGTCGCACCAGTCAAAGTTAGGAAATGGACAGTCGAGGAGAAGGACATGCCAGAGACAAGGTTTGACAAAGGGTACGCCGGTTCTGCTACAGGTCCTGGTGTGAGCCCGCGTTTGACGCGTTATATAGGTTTTTGTTGAACATGACGACTTTCCCAGAAATGGTCCGAAACGTTGCAATCGTGGGGCACTTGCATCACGGAAAAACGGCTCTCATGGACATGCTCGTCTTTGAAACTCATAAACTCACGTGGGACGCAGATAAACCCGTTCGTGACAGCCTTAGTACCGAGTTCCACTGATCGAGCCATGATACAGGTACGCTACACCGATACCCATGTCTTGTCACGAGAGCGTGAAATATCGATAAAATCCTCCCCCATGTCCCTCATTCTCTCCGATACTGCTGGAAAATCTTATTTACTACATTTTATCGACACGCCTGGGCATATCAATTTTGTGGATGAAGTTGCTTCAGCAATGCGTTTGGTAGATGGAATACTGCTTGTTGTAGACGTGGTCGAGGGGGTAAGCGCTTCGAGCATTCGAATACGCAGATCAGAACTCACCTTTTCGCTGCAGCTTATGGTGGGCACAGAGTTAATTTTGAGGCATGCTCTGCAAGAAGGAATTAAAATCACATTGGTCGTCAACAAAATTGACAGACTGATATTGGAATTGCGCATCCCCCCTGCTGATGCCTACTACAAGATCAAACACACTATCGAAGAGATCAACACATTTATCAGGTATGGTATTCTGTTGTTTCCGTTTCCACTCTACCTCACCTATGCACTAGCTCGATAGACCCAAACCCAGAATTGCGATTGAGTCCGGAAAATGGCAATGTGGCTTTCGCCAGCACTGACATGAGCTGGTGCTTTACTCTACATTCCTTTGCTCAGATGTACGTTGACACATACGGTATGTTCGACCCCCTATGCCTTTTTGGCCCTTCATTGAACCGCTGGCAGGTTCTGTTGATGTGAAAGCCTTCGCCGACCGTCTATGGGGAGACATCTACTTCCATGAAGACACCCGCAAATTCACTCGAAAGCAAGCTGACGCAGAAACACCTCGGTCATTCGTCCATTTCATCCTGAACCCTCTGTACAAACTGTATAGTCATGTTCTCGGCGAAGAAACGGATGAACTTCGTTCGACTTTGGAAGGATTGGGCATCAAGCTCAAGCCAATCATGTACAAGATGGATGTACGGCCTCTCCTCAAAGCGATTCTGGATCAGTTCTTTGGTCCAGCAACTGGACTCGTCGACGTGATTGTTGAACATATTCCTTCCCCTGTGCAAAATGCTGCGAATAAGGTACAGTTTCTGCCTTTCTGTCGCTACATGGCACATTCACCTTAAGCTCTGTCATTTAGGTCGAGGGAACCTACTTGGGCCCGCAAACCTCAGATTTGGCATTGTCAATGAAAGCTTGTGATCCGGAAGGACCACTTATGGTTCACATCTCCAAGTTATACCATACCACAGATGCCCAGTCATTCAGGTCATTCGGACGAGTCATCAGTGGGACTCTGCGGAAAGGCATGGAAGTAAAGGTGTTGGGAGAAGGTTACTCACCAGAGGACGAAGAAGATATGATGAAGGCAGTCGTGGATGACCTATGGATAAGTGAATCGAGGTGCGTGTGTCATTGTCTCTGAGGCTTCCTTTACAAACTTCCGAGAAGATATTTCATCCCAGCAGAAGAAATTCCAGCCGGCAATCTCGTCCTTATAGGCGGTGTTGACGCCTCCATCTCGAAGACAGCCACGTTGGCAGGATTTGACATCGAGGACGATATGCACATCTTCCGACCGATCAAGCATATGACCCAATCGGTCCTTAAGATCGCTATTGAGCCGATTGCCCCTTCAGAACTGCCGAAAATGCTTTCTGGTTTGCGCAACATCAACAAATCCTACCCTTTGGTTGCTACCAAGGTCGAAGAAAGCGGCGAACACGTTGTTATCGGCACTGGGGAACTATACCTCGACTGCGTTATGCACGATCTGCGTCGTCTGTTCTCAGAGATCGAGATCAAGGTATCAGACCCGGTAACCAAATTTTGCGAGACAGTACTGGAGACGAGCGCCTTGAAATGCTACGCCGATACGCCGAACAAGAAGTGAGGCTTTTTGTGTTGCCACTGGAGGAAACTGATCCAACTTGTTAGGAATAAACTGACCATGATCGCTGAACCTTTAGAGCGAGGCATTGCAGAAGACATCGAACGAGGTCGCGTCAACATGCGCATGTCAGCAAAAGAGAGGGGTTCCTTCTTCCAAGAAAAGTATCAATGGGATCTGCTTGCTTCACGTTCAATATGGGCCTTTGGTCCCGATGAAAACGGTCCCAACGTTCTTCTAGACGACACCCTCCCATCACAGGTGAATTGATTGGCGAGGCTTCAGGATTGGCTTTAATCGGCAATTTGCCTGTTTGTAGGTCGACAAGAAACTTCTTGCTACAGTGAAGGAGCACATGAAGCAGGGGTTCCAATGGGGTGCTCGGGAGGGCCCTCTATGCGACGAACGTCAGTGGTCTGGCCTAAATCTCTTGAACGGGGCGCTAACCATTTTCTTTCAGCTATGCGAAATGTCAAGTTCCGCGTTTTGGATGCCAGTCTAGCAGCGGAGCCAATCTTCCGCGGAGGCGGACAAATAGTTCCCACTGCTCGTCGCGTCTGCTACTCGTCGTTCTTGATGGTGAGAATTCGTTTAAAAGTCGGAATGTATTTACATTTGACGCGTTGTCTGTTTCCCCGGTCTCTATATAGGCGACGCCGCGCTTGATGGAACCGATATACTACGTGGAGGTTCAGGCACCCGCCGACTGCATATCGGCAGTGTACACGGTGCTAGCGCGCCGTCGTGGACATGTTACGCAAGACCTCCCCAAGGCCGGCTCACCACTCTACACTGTCAAGGCGTTGATTCCCGTGATCGACGCAAATGGTTTTGAAACAGACCTGAGAACGGCGACGCAGGGACAAGCATTCTGCCTGCAGGTGTTCGACCACTGGTCCATCGTGCCGGGTATGATTCTTTTCACACATGAGTGCCTACGCGGGATTGACGATGGACAGGTGATCCCACGGACACAACTATCAAGCTTCGACCACTGGAGCCTGCTTCGGGCCAGGCATTAGCGCGGGATCTAGTACTGAAAACGCGTCGGAGAAAAGGGCTCGGCGACCAGATCGCGGTGTCCAAATATTTGGATGACGAGTTTGTCGTATGTCGCATCCCTCCATATTTTCGAGGGCAGCAATGTTCTGACTATTTTGTCCAATAGCTTGCGCTCTCTGCGTCGGGGCATGCGGATCTGCTTGGGTAGTTGTAGTAATAGACAAGCGTAATCAGATATTCGTCTGCGGGATCGCCCCCACGTGATGTGTGGGAGAAAGACGCCTGCCACGTATGCGGGACGTATTTAGGAACGATATATTCGTGGCAGACTGGAAAGTACTGTTCACCACCCTTTCCTTCTCTCTTACTCCCGTCCGGTCCTTCGTGTCCAATGCGAAGCGTAGCGCTATCTTTATTGGCTCTCGCCGCCTCAGGCACCCTTGCCCAGTCGTCGGCAGACGCTCCCAAGCCCACATTCACTGTGCGTCTTGCTGTTTACGCGTTGTCGCTCCTGCGCTGACCTCACTCGTTTCCAGCCGACCAAGATCAAGGCACCTTTTGTCGAACAGTTCACTCAGGACTGGACAGACAGATGGACACCCTCAGAAGCGACTAAGAAGACTCCCGTTGGCGGCGAGACCTTCAGCTATGTCGGCAAGTGGGAGGTTGAGGATCCTACCATCTCCTTCATCGAAGGTGACAAGGGTCTCGTCGCGAAGAGCAAAGCTGCCCACCACGCCATCTCGGCTCCCTTTTCCAAGCCCATTGATTTCAAGACAAAGCCCCTCGTTGTTCAATACGAGGTGAAGTACCAGAAGGGTGGTAACTGTGGTGGTGGTTATGTTAAACTCCTCGAAGACGGTTTCCAGACCAGCGGAAAGGAGTTTTCTGACACTACGCCTTGGGTCGTCATGTTCGGTCCTGATTTGACTTGCCCTGGAACCAAGGTGTGTCGCTGCCCTCTGGCACGTCTGTGTCGACTTTGCTGATTCGGCGGCTTAGGTTCATTTCATTTTCCGCTACAAGAGCCCCAAGACCGGCGAAACTGAGGAGAAGCACCTTAAGCTCCCTCCCCGTCCCACTATTGAGAAACTCACCAACTTGTATACCCTCATTGTAAAGTTAGTGCTTTACCTCCATGTTATCCCAGCGGCAGCTTATTTCTACGCAGCCCTGATAATACTTTCGAAGTCTGGATCAACGGCGAGAGCGAGAAGAAGGGCAGCCTCCTTGAGGACTTCGATCCTGCTGTAAACCCTCCTAAGGAAATCGACGACCCCGAAGATTCTAAGCCTGCAGACTGGGTCGATGAAGCCATGATCCCCGATCCCGACGCCAAGAAGGTTTGCTTTGGTCTGTGCTGTCGTCGTCCTCTGTCGCTCACTCTCTTATAGCCCGATGACTGGGATGAGGATGCACCCTACGAAATCCTCGATGAGGAGGCTGTTAAACCCGAGGGTTGGCTTGACGATGAGCCTCTGTCTATTCCTGACCCCGGTATATTCCACTCGGTATTCTATGGCAAGGCATCTTCTGACTTAATGCGACCAGACGCCACCAAACCCGAGGAATGGGATGATGAGGAAGATGGTGACTGGATCGCGCCTACTGTCCCCAACCCTAAGTGCGCTGAGGCTCCTGGCTGCGGTGAATGGAAACGGTATGTTCGGTTGTTCAGTAGTCTCATGCGCCTCCCTCACCGTCCACTGTAGCCCCTACCGCCACAATCCCGCATACAAGGGCAAGTGGTCACCCCCCCAAGTCTCCAACCCTGCCTACAAGGGTGTCTGGGCGCCTCGTAAGATCCCTAATCCCAACTTCTACGAAGACCCTACCCCCGTCAAGTCCCTCAACAAGATTGTAAGTCATTTCCCATCTCTCTTGGGTCGTTGTCTCATTTTTGTGTTGCATAGGGCGGTGTTGGTATTGAGCTCTGGACCATGACTGAGGATATTCTCTTCGACAACTTATATATTGGCCACTCCGTTGAGGATGCCAAGAAGTTCGCCGCTGAAACTTTTGAGATCAAGAAACCTCTCGAAGTTGCCGCTGACAAGCCCGCTGATGCCGACGAGGATGAGGACGAGAAGATTTCTTTCAAGGACGACCCCGTCAGCTTCATCCGCGCCCGTGTCATCTCGTTCATTGAGGCTGCCAGGGAGAATCCTCTCGAGGCGTTCAAGACTCAACCTGAGACTGGTGCTGCTCTTGCTGGCGCCCTCTTCACCCTTTTCGGAATGCTTGGTGCTCTTGTCAGCATCGTTGGTGGCGCCCAAAAGCCTGTTGTTACCAAAGTGAGTTATATTTTTTTAGTCCATTCGCTCAGTCCTAAGCATGTCTTCTAGTCGACCAAAAAGACAGAGGCTCCCGTGGAGGAGAAGAAAAAGGAGGAGGCTGCCCCTGTATCGTCCGCGGTTGACAAGAAGGATGATGGTCTCAAGAAGCGCAAGTAAATGGTTGGGCATTGTGATTCATTGTGTAATTGAAGGGGCAGTTGTTACTTGTGCTCCGATGGTCGACGTTTGGTTACCTACCTGTCCGCACTGACCTAAATCCTGACACTTCATCATAGCCATGGGTTGGCCGAGCCGTGGAGGTTGTACTTCGAGATAGACGCGGTAATGAAATGCATTGCAATCCCTCTCCGTCATGCCGTTGTTACTTGAGCCTGATGCCAAACATAACGAATCCATTAGGCAACAGGGCCGACCTGCCTTACCATCTTGAACGTGAATGCCAATCAACCAGCTGTCTGGCCACTTCAAAGTTGCCACGCAATTCCTCGCTTCCTTTATGTCGCGTCGATCGTATTCTACTTCACCTTCACCTAGACCCCAGAAGCGTGCAAAGTTGGATCACCTTACTCAAGAGGACTTCAAGAATGGGGTTTTCCTGGCTCCGATGGTTCGCTCTGGTGCTTGTATGTAGTCGCCCTTGGAAGCTCAATCTTTTTGAATCTGACAGAAAATCAACCAGTACCGACTCGACTCTTCGCATTGAAGCATGGCGCTACGCTGGTGTGGGGTCCGGAAATTGTGGATAAAGCAATCCTTCATGCGACACGAGAAGTGGATCGTGAGTCATGTTTTGTAATCCGCAGTATTCAATGCTCACATGCACTAGCTGAAACCGGCGTCATCTCGTATAATGGCGTCTCTCGCGCGATTTTCACGACGCATCCCATCGAGAAGCCCTACCTCATCTACCAAATTGGTTCAGCCGACCCCGAACTCGCGGTGCAAGCAGCGAAGACAGTTATACGAGACATCTCCGGTGTCGACCTGAATTGTGGATGCCCAAAGCCCTTCTCAACGCACGCCGGTATGGGTGCCGCGCTCCTTACGAACCCGGACTTGCTATGCTCGATCCTCACCGCCCTTCGGAAAGAAATGCCTCCCAATATAACAGTGACCGCGAAGATCCGTCTCCTGCCTTCGCAAGAAGATACTCTTAAGCTCGTCGAGCGGATTGTCGACACTGGAATCAGCGCTCTGACAGTGCACTGTCGGACGCGCAACATGCGCGAGAAGGATGCGGCTGTTATTGAGAGGCTACGGGAGATTGTCAATTTCGTGGAAAGGATGGGAAGGGGTATTGCTGTGATCGAGAATGGGGATTGCAAGGGTTGGGAGGACGCAAAGCGGGTGCGGGAGGTTACCGGCGCTCATTCAGTCATGATCGCGCGAGGTGCTGAATCGAACCCATCCTGTTTTTTGTCGAGCCCTTTGAAAGATGTCGAGAGGACGTTGGTGCCTTCATATTTGCGCATTGTAAGTGTTCCTTCTTGTCTCCAATCCTGTGGTTGATTGACCCTTCCGTTTTTAGAGCCAATATCTCCAGAACCATTGGAGCTTGACTAAATTCTGTGTCAATCAATTTAAAGGCATTCGTGTCGAAGTGACGAAGGCAGAGTCGCATGAACTCCACCAAACACTATCTCGCGCGAAAGGTTATGGAGACATAAAGGATGTCATGGGCCCTGCAACCGGCAAAGAAGACTTTCAAGAAATTGTCAATTTCATACAAGAAAATTCGCCACGCGAACGTAGATTGCTTGTAGAGGAAGAGTCTTCAGCTTCACAGTCAGCACCCGCTGAGCTGAAAGCAGGATCAGAGTCGCCGAACCTGCCTCTTCGCGATCTGCAGGACGAAATCAAAATCGTCACGCCAGAAGGTACTCAAAATCCTGAACCACCTGGATCTGGTGCACCTTTTCTTCCTAGCGAGACGAGCAAGGTGCATGCAACGATTCCAGGACGTGATGCCACGACGCCAACACCCAGCGGAAACCTCTCTTGCTTCCATGTAGATTTACATATATAGAATACACACTCATCCATCTCACTGCAGCGGATATACCCCCTTGGTCATGATTTATTGGCCTCAATGTCTACCAACTCCCTACCTTCCTCGACCATTTCACCAGCCTTGCAGCCAACAGCCCTCACAATGCCTGCTGCATCTGCACGAAGGACAGTCTCTGTCTTCATGCTTTCAATCACTACCACCGCTTGTCCCTTCTCGACATGATCGCCAACTTTGACGCGCAGCTCTACAATCAAGCTCGGCATTGGTGCTTTGAGGGCACCTTGTGCGCCGAGTATGTCACCTCCAAGTGACAATAACCACTTCGGAGAGGGTATGACCAAGGTTGTTTTATGCCCTCCGTTGAAGACGTGTAGACGCTCCATTGTATTTGGGGATTTTGATGCTGGGACAGACGGGTGTGGAGATTGCGAAACGATGGTCGTTTGGGTAGCATTGTTGTTGAGTGTTGTTAAAAGTGTTTTGGAATCCACTAGTTGAGCGGGCACAGAAGGGAAATGGTCAATGGTCTCCCCTCTTTGCACAACAACATCCCACAGGCCCAAGGACTTCTGGGTGACAACGACAGTTGCTTCTTCTTCCGAGCCCTCTGTCCGGAATTTGATGCTGTGCCTATATTCATCTCCGCCGAAACGACGTGAAGCAAGTAATGTCCAGGGAGTAGCAGCGGGGCTGGGTGCTTGCTTCTGGTGCCGGATTGCAGCATAAAGACCTGCTCGAGCCAAAATCTTTGAGTCCGGTCTTTTCAAAGGCGGGAAAAGCTCATCGAAGTGTTTCTAGTGGGTACAACAATGAGGAAAGGCTGACAGCATCAGGGACAGTGAACCCACTGGAATAAAGCCTGTCTCGACTTTGGCGTCAATGAATGCCTTATTTCCAGCTAAGGTCTTCAAGAATTCCACGTTCGTAGAAACACCAACAACATGGTATTCATCTAACGCGTGGCGTAGCATTCTCAGCGCCTCGACTCTGTCCCTTCCGTGAACTACGACTTTTGCAATCATGGGATCATAGAACACGCCTATTTGTGCTCCTTGAGTGAAACCTTGCTCGATGCGCAGAGAAGGCATGGTCTGGAGGCCAAACGTAGACTTTTCCGTAGGCCGAAGTGGCGAGGAATCAGATGCCTCCGCTGGTGGATATGTCGGAGCAAATATGTGGGTCGGTGCTGGTGTAGACAAGTAATGCAATGTGCCAGAATCGGGCAAAAAGTTGTTTCGCGGGTTCTCTGCGTATATGCGCGCTTCGAAAGCGTGTCCCACCATGGGTATCGCACCCTGAGCCAACGGTAGCACATTGCCTGCAGCAACCTCAAGCTGCCATTCGACTAGATCTAATCCAGTTATCATTTCGGTGACAGGGTGTTCGACCTGGAGACGAGTGTTCCTGCGGACAGTTAGAGGGACAGGCGTACGAGAAGATCCGAGCATACATTTCCATGAAGTAAAATTTCTCGGTGTCATTGTCGAAGATGAATTCCACAGTTCCGGCCCCAACATAGTGAACAGCCTTTGCTGCAGCAATTGCTTTGGCACTCAGATCTTCACGAAGTTCTGGTGAAAGATCAGGTGCTGGCGCCTATGAACACTTCAGGATAAGCAAGTGGCTGTGCAGTGAAATAGCTCGTTTTCACCTCCTCGATGATCTTCTGGTTTCTTCGCTGAACTGAGCAGTCACGCTCCCAAAGACTGACTACACTTCCATGGGTATCAGCAAATACTTGCACTTCGACATGCCTCGGCGTTTCGATAAATTTTTCTACAAGAACCGTGTCGTTTCCAAATGCCTTGAGAGATTCGCGTTTGGCGGACGATAAAGCCTCATGAAATGCAGCTGAAGTGGGAATCGTCACTGTACGCATGCCCTTTCCTCCGCCTCCGTGAATTGCCTTGATCAATACAGGGAATCCTGTGGCCTTGATCAGTGATGAATCATGCTTAGATTCTGACCTACCAATTCGCTGGGCCTCTGCAAACAAGAAATCGGGGTCTTGGTTGTCACCATGATATCCAGGGACACAAGGAACACCGGCATCTTGAGAAAGTGGGTCCATGAAAGAGATCTATCGGTAGTTTATTGAAACCCACTGGTCATAATATTCTTTGATTCACTAATGAACTTGTTAGAACTCGCGGGCAATGGAAAATAGGGTGCTTGATACCTCTTTGAGCCCATACTAATGATCGCATGGACGGGAGGGCCAATGAAAACGATGCCCTCCTCCGCGAGTCGCTTCGAGAAGGTTGCATTTTCACTGAGGAATCCGTAACTGAACGGATTTGTTAAACGTGATAGGTTCGAGAGTGTGGCATCGCGTATTTACCCTGGATGTACCGCCTGTCGGAACTGAGAGCAAGTCATCAAACAAGTCGAGCTTTGTCAACATACCTGGGCACCGCTACGGTGACACACGTCGATAATCTTCTCCATCTTCAACTAATTAATTGAGCGTAAGCCACAATTGTGGAAGCCGGAAAAGCCTTGTAACTGACATAGCTTTCCGACGAAGGGGCTGGCCCGATGCAATACGCTTCGTCTGCCTAGAACCGGTTTGTTAGACCTAATATTGGCTCGTAGAATGGGGGTAACACCATCTTGACATGCAGTGAGTCTTTATCTGCCTCACTATACACTGCCACTGTCCGTATCCCGAGTTTTTTCGCCGTGCGGATGACGCGACAAGCGATCTCTCCTCTGACAACAGCCATTGTAAGAGAATTTCGAGCACAATGTCAACGTGACGTGCCTGTTCGCAATAAGTATCTTATCGAAATGAGGAAGGTTGGCTTTCAAATTGGCTTGCCAAATATGATTAGAATTGGCAGTCTCCACAGGCTGTCGGAGAGGAACACTCACAGGCCTCAGACGCAAAGTTACGTCGAATGGCCTTCGCTGGGGATATTTTGCAACTTGAAGGCGTAGAAGGCTGAACAACCGTCGTTCCAGCAGATACCGTCGTCAGCAAACGCCCTGATGCTCGATGGGAAGCAGGTGCAGAGATTCGTGCTAGCTGAGAGAGCTGCCTGGCAACAACGGGACGCTTGGCTGGTAGCATCAGGGAAGAGGTCTCGAGGTCGTTGGAAATATCGCGAATTCCGTCCGGTACAGAGAGTGTGGTAGAGGTTGTTAAAACGCGTTCGGAAGGACCTTGCGTTCAACTGAAGGAATCAGTGACCCTCGGCAAACACGAACGAGATCCGAGTAACGTGATACCCCACATCTGTGCACGTGTTACTAATTAGCGCGTCCAACACGAGAACGCGTCGGTATTAATTGCAACAGCCTTAGCAGTCAATATGGTGGTATTTAGTATTACTTCAGGACATTACAAGATGAAAGTGAAAATTTCGAACGTCTTCCCTGCTACGGCACTTCGACAACAACTTTCTCTCCACTGATCTGGTTGTTCCTCAAAAGGTCAAGCCCAGTCCCAACTCTTTCTTTGAAAGACCCCTTCTCCAGCAGACGCACTCGCGCCGGTTGAATGTATCCTGAGTCGAGTAGTTGTGGGAGAATTTTAGGCATTAAGTTTTGCTTGAGGTATTCATCCTGCAGATAGATTAAGACAAACGTTGCTGACGAACAGTCCAACCAAGGACTCACCTTCTGGTAGGTGAACGTCCTGACATAGACGATCTCTGTCCCTTTGGGGAAAGGGTTGCTGTCTTCCGCGACTTCGAAGTACATCCTTTGTTCCTGACCTCCTGTAACCGCATTTCCCTCTTTGATTGGGAGAAGAAGTGCAATCTTTCCAAGGGGGCTCACGATCTTCCCAAGAATTGCCAGCGTCCCATCTGCGGTGATGCAGTCCACAGCGATGAGGACTTTCCCATCCTCACCCACAGTATTTACAATCTCTTCCACGAGCGTGGGGCTGTTATAGTCAAACGTGTCAGTCGCACCCAGGGATCGGAGATATTCATGGTGTTTCTTGGAGGCAGTGGTAAGGATCTTCTCATAGCCGGCGAGGTGCAGCAACTGGATGGCGTAAACTCCGGCCGTAGAGCCAGCACCGTATACCAGAATAGGTGTCTTCGAAAGCGGCGGAGGTGTCTGAGCTGGGAAGGACGATGGGAGGGGCAAGCCGAGTTGGTTGAAAAGGGTGTAGAACGAGGTGACAAAGTTGTCAGGGATCGTGGATGCTTCCTCAAGAGAAAGGCTGTCGGGAATCTGAGCGAAAACACATGAAGAACCGCCACTAAGATAGATTGACCAGACCTACCTTTGAAACGACGCTTCGAGGCTGGACAGAATACTCTTGCAGTGATTTACTTCGCGACGGACCCATCCCAAAAAACGTAACCTGCCACGGGTTTGAATCGTCAAAACTGCCCAACAGACGACGTCAACATACATACACGGTCTCCAACGCTCAGGTCGTTGACTCCGGCGCCTAGCCTTTCGATTGTCCCAGCGCCACTGAATCCCAAAGTCCATGGGTACTCTTGGACATAAAACCCACGATCGGTGACATAGGTGTCGAAGGCTATCATGGCACCATAGGCCACTTTAACAAGCACTTCGTCCTCGCCAGGAGTCTCCGTTGTGACCTGGATCGCATCGAATTTGCCTTTGGCAACAGCGGCAATTGCAGTATGAGTGGACATCAGCGGAGGAGCAGTTGACAGTGAGCGTTGTGAGTGAAGAGTAGAAGAATGACGTCTACTTCAGTCCGAGAGTCATCCCTCTAAATAGGTATAGCCCTCCTAACCCATTTGCTAGCGCGAAGCCCACGCGAGTTCGATGAAGTAATCCCAGGGCTCAGTCAGCTGAGACAACCGAAATTGCTCAGTCAGCCTTCAAGCAGCAGGCAAGCATGAGGAGAACAGATCCATCATAAAATGCGCACCGATTATAAGCTGTCAAAAGTCATTATAGGCCATCATACTATCATAAGCATCAAAAGCCTCGTACCCGTATATACACGTGGGCGTGTCCTATAAGTCACCATAAGTCTTATCAGTCGTGCAAGGGTTCTCGGGCTTGCAGGGACTGGGATCTTATAAGCCTGGGGGGCTTGTAGAGGGCGAAACAATTATCATAGATTTAGTCCTTATAAGCCCCAAAAGGGTTGTATCACTACTGTGGGAACCGGCTTTATGGGCGACTATAAAGGCGTTGTCGGCTGCACAAACATTATAACCAAATATTTGAATGTCGCAATAAATGATGATAAAAGTACCTTTTGTGCGCAGAAAATGAACGACAATAGAAAATTTTGTCAGAGTTTTACGTTGACATATGGTTATGAATCACGGCTGATATGTGCCACGTAAAAGGGGCAAGAGCTTACACTATGCGCATATTTCGGAAGACAAAAAAATTGGATTTTCTGTGGTTACATAAAGGACAATAAAGCGAACATTAGCGCGACCAAATGTTTCCCATAAAGTGCTTCGGGCTTCCAAATTAGTATCCCCGAGGCACTTTATGGAAACATTTGGTCGCGCTAATTGTTACGCTTATTGTCCTTTATGTAACCACAGAAATCAATTTTTTGTCCTTCCGAAATATGCCATAGTGTAGCTTCTTGCCTTTTACGGTGGCACATATCAGCCGTGAATTCATCAATTATGTCAACGTAAAAGCTCTGACAAAATTTCTATTTTCGTTCATTTTCTGCGCACAAAAAGGTACTTTTATCATCATTTATGGACTTCAAATATTTGGTTATAATTTATGCAGCCGACAACGCCTTTATAGTCGCCCATAAGCGTTCCCACAGTAGTGTATAGCTTCGAGTGCCTATTTGTACCTAGTCATGATGTTATCGTTTGCTTTGCAGTGCACACCGAAGAAAGGAGAGTTTCAAAGACCATGCATTGATTATGCTACTGGACTGTACACAAAAGACGGGCGGCTGGACAACAGAGCAAAATAAAGCAGGATAAAAAGAGATACACAAAGGGGACATGTACGTGGATCATGGTCAACATCTGCCTAGCAGAAACGGACAAGATCGTCGTCGTTTGCTAATTGAGGACATTAGTCAAGTTATGCGAGTAAAGATGAGTATATGCGCACCTTTGTGCTAAATACGCGCATATAATGAGGAGGTAAACATTTAAACTGCCACTATCGGGGGTATCTGTCAGCGAGATCGGAGCAGGCGCATGAACCGACACACCTCCTTCTCCTAGCTGAGCGGACAATCCCCTCGAAGTGAAAGGCGCTTATTGGGAGGCTACGTCAAAAAATGTTCTCATCCCGGTGGAAGAGCAGTTCTTACCACTGCCTGGTGTGTGATGTTGTCTGTCAGCTCTGCGCGCCTCATCGACATGAAGGTTGCATGAAGGTTGTTCATGGGCCAGAACTACTTGCCGAGAGTATTAGCAGGCGTAGTTGGCATATTTTGAAAGCGCTCACATTCATAGACACCATGATTCCACTGGCTACAAAGTTAAGGGCCAGAGCAGGTGGTGGAGGGAGATGAAGGGATGCAAGGGGCGCAAAATGGCACGGATTGATTCTCATACCGCTGATTGCCGAGATCGCGTCGCATCACATGACGGCGAGCAACCAACGCGAAATAATTACCAAGTCCATTTCATGAACTTCTTCATTCTCTATCATCGATGAGGACCACGGCATTAAGCACTCGTATGCATAAACGACAGAGTGCAATGTGTAAGGGTGTTAGGCGCGAGTGCATGTTTTATTCACCTCTTCGTTGACTGTTTGACCCACTGCGTCTCAGGGCTTTACATACCCTACCACAAAGGTAGCCGCAACATCAACTAGTCTCACTATACTCAAAAGTATCTTCCCTCCTGATTGACATGCCGAGGAGTCATGTACTGCACCCTTCAAAGAGCCATCTCCTCCTTGGCAGAGGTGGAGATATCTGCTGTAGGCACGTCGTCCCATCTTCAACGCTTATTTTTTTTGTCGAGTTGGGCGAGGTCAGCGCGAGAGGCGTCATGGTATCATCTCTCCCATCAGTAACCAACTGCGTTAGGTGAGCACCCTACTCCCTCCGTCGCTCTGATTTATTGAAGACGTTCGTGTCCGGCCACAGGTCTCGGGACTGATTCACATTGCCTCCCTTCATGAAAGGTGACGAGGGCTTGACACAACAATACCAGTAGCATGAGATGGGCATTGACAAGCGAGTTGCCACTGCCGGAGGATGAGGCACCTGTGTAATAGGTCTTGCTACCAAGTATTCTAATTTCTCTGGCTGTTCTATTAACACAATGGAGGGGCTACAGCCTACTGTATGTGCCAACTTACACGCATTATGGGACGAACCCGCATATCTGGAATGGAACAACATGTAGAAAGAGGGGCAAACAAGACCAGGGGACACGGAGAAGGAGTCTGCCGTTGACTTGGAAAAGGGCGCCCATAATCCATTTGCGACCCCAGAGGTATTGTACGAAGCTTATATGTTCACCATCATACTCTCATGGTCTTATATGTTGACTAAATACCCGTCTCACTCGTATAAGATCACTAAAACTCTTTCACGTCCAAGCAATCCTGCTGCTTGTCATATAAGGCCCTATAAGTCTGGTCCGCCCCTTATAACCTGTCACCACGTGTGTGACACCCTATATGCACCGTAAGCCGCGGACATTTTTTGTGATGTCGGAAACGGGGTTCAGAAAGACGGTTGAATTATGTAATCATCTGTTGCATTTCCGTCGAAATAAGGGGTGCATGGCCCCGCCCTGTGGAGTCAGCAGCGAGGCCTGCAAAAACAAGCCCGAGATCTCAGGGGGAAGGTCTATAGAAAATACAAGCTAGTAGCAGTAACATCTAAAACTAAGTGGGATAAAAATCAAGAAAAGGGGAGAGGGATTGGGTGGGTGACAGAAAGGACTGCGACAAAATGGCTACCTGTGGAGAACCAGTAAGCAACACGAGAAGAGCAGTCTGAGGAGCATACTTACCCAGAGAACCGGTGAGTGATGCGAGAAGAGCGATGGCTCAACGATTCCTGGGTGTGCCATTATATGGGAGAGCAAGTCTCACTACACAAGGGAGCGTGCATCACAGACAAGAGCGGGTCTTGGTCATTCACGAGTAGGTGGGCGGAGCCTTCCAGAACGGGGATGCGGAGTCCAAGCAAGCGCGCTGAGTGTACGCCCCCTGGTTATTGTGACGTACCTCAGAGATTAGCCTCGAGTAAACCAACATTTAAACCTGATTAAAAGACCCCCGCTGCCTGATGAGTCTATTTACAGATGAAACGTTGGCTTAGCATTGCAGCTACACCTCTCCTTGTAGAGAACCTTAGAAAACTTGCTCGTCAGCTCAGCTGGTGTTGAACAGATGATTGAGGCTGAACTTTTGTCCTCGATGCTCATCAGAGGCAGGTCGACCAGCCCGATGACCGACGCCTTGTACCACTCGATGATGACAACGGTGATCTGGACGTCAGCAAGGATGTGGAGGATGTCTGGTGTGGCATTGCAAACGGCCCTGGCATTGGTGGTGTTGGGATGAACGGCAATCCACACAACAATGGGACTGAGAGTTTCGTCCTTGCCGTCCTCAACAGTCGAGAAGCGAGCCGTCTTGAGCGCGGAGTACTTGAGGCCGTGGCCTTCATCGACACCAGGATCCGAGGAGCGATGGTATCGTCCCACGCGTCGTTGAGCGGCGTGTGGAAGACACCGTGGGCAGTCTTGGTGGGGATCTTGAAGAAGTTGGTTCCAGGCAGGGGGATGGGGAAGGGGTTGGTCTAGAGATCGGAACGCCACATGAGCTTGGGAGGGTTGCCGGAGACGCCGTGGTACCAGAAGTTCATCTCATACTTGGAGATCAGGTCGGGGGCGACGACGGTGCGGGCGTCCGAGTCGTTGCTGAGCTCCGAGTAGAGGGTCTCGGCCTCGCTGACGGTGGGAGAGGTGGGAGAGGTAGGAGAGGCGGGCGGCTGAGTAGCATCTTGTGGGGGAGCCTGGACCGGGTACTTGCGCTTGAGACAGTCGACCATGAAGCAGGTCACGGCTGAAAACAGAAGAAGGTGTGAGTAAGTGGGAAATGAAACGCGCAAAAAAGAAGATGGAGAGACTTACTGCCTAGGTGATCGGGGTCGGCCTTCACCTCGTCGACGATACGTTTGACACCCGGAGCAACGTCTACAAGGTGGACGAGCAATAATGAGTGAGAGATGGACGTGTGTAATGACGAAGGGGCTCACTTTCGCCCAGGAACGGGTAATGAGCTCGGCGTCGCTCAGGTCGACGATCTCTGCGGGAAACGAAAGTGCAAGTAAGTTACGCCGGGCCGCCATGCTTAGGTAACTCCTGTATACGGAATCCTATCCGTTACAGAGCAACTCCACATCACATAGCGAGGTGCAGCGTTCTAGTAGCGACGATCGGAGTAAAATCGGTCGCTAAAAACTCTGAAAGAGTTGGACATGGAAAGACCAAGAAGCCACGGCTCGGAGAGAAGAAGCACATGAAGAAAGGCAAAAAGAGTGAACCCCACCCGGATTGAACGGATGACCTTGAGGAAACTGGAAACACGGGACGCCACTGCTAGCACAGTGACAACTCGCGCTACACGCTGGAATCTCACGCTCTACCACTGAGCTAGGGGTCCTTATACTACTTTCTAAAATTTGCTTACTTGATCTTCGGGAGTTTTTTTTTTTTTTTTTTTCACCCACTACAAATTAATCTTTCCTTCATTCTCTCAGCCAGAAGTTGACAATATGTAAACTCAACTTCCTTCAAAAGGGAGCCAATACGCTAAAGAGAATGTAAGGTATTATTTTACAGATGCGTCCATTCAAAGTTGACTGAGAGAGAGGATGTGTAATTACAGGATGTAGAAATGCAGAATAGTTTAAGATGCTTTAGAGATGACAATATAGGATGGAGGGAAACGGGTGCATAGATAATGAAGAAGCGAAGCACCTCTATGCCATAGACTGAGAGCCGCGGGTGTAGTCGAGGGTATAGCTCGATTCCGGCCGTTAAGAGAGGTAAACTGAGGCCGCGGTTACATGATAACACAATCCTTGTCCTTTACACCTTTCCCGGAATTGTCTTCTCCTTGGCCCCGATGAAGAACCGCACCAGGTCCGCCGGGCTGAGGCATAGGTTGACTTTGAGACCCACGCAGGCGCTGGATTGCCCGTTTATCACCCAATTCCGCCGCGCGTTTATAATAAGAAATGCTCCTGATTATCAAATACGTTATGAGCCTCACGTCATCGAACAGGTAATGGATGAACGGAAGGGAACGCACTCTTGCATGTTGACTGGAGTTCCAATGCCGACTTCGAGGAAATAGCCAACCGCATACATCGCCTTCGCAAGGCCTGCGTCTGCCGCCTTTTGCGCCCACAAGAAAGCCTCCGTGTCAGACTGCGGAAGAACGCCTGGCGAACCGACGAGATACCACGCAGTCAACGCGAAGCACGCATCACGATGATTTTGTTGGGCAGCAATATTCTAGCGAGGTTATGAGCTCAGATGTAAGAAATGTCGACGAAGAACCTACGTAATAGTGTATTGACAATGCAGGATCTTGAGGGCAACCCATCTTGCCGTATTCGTAGCATTCACCCAGTCGGTATGCACTCGGGGCATACCCCAACTCTGCGGCCTGGGCTAATAATTCTGTCGAATACTCGCAGTCAATGAACAGCACGTTGTCGATCCCGCGTTCATGCAGAAGAGCTAATTCATGCAATGCATGAGGAAATTCGGCCGTTGCATGCTCTGCGCTCCTCTTCAACCACTTGACGCCCTCTTTCGGACTTTTCGAAAGACCTAGCTCGCCGTTCAGTTCCGCAATGCCAAGCCTATACATAGCGCCGGGGTGTAAAGCCGCAGCTGCTTTACGGAAGAACTGCAACGCCTTCGCCGATTCTCGCCTGCAGCCCCAGCCGTTCTCGCAACAGACTCCAGCACGGTAGGCGGCATCGGGGTGGTTATGCTTCGCTGCCAATACGAACAGAGGGTATGCACGATCAAAGTCTTGCTTGCTCTTGATAGTCCCAATGCCGTTCGCGTAGCAGTCGGCAAGAAAGTATTGGCTTTGAGGATGTCCTCGGTCGGCGAGACGCTTGAGGAGCGCCATGGCTTCCCGGATGAGGTCTTCGCGCTTGTCGATGGCCTTCTCAACCTCCATTACGTTTCCGGGCGTTTGCACGGGAATAGGCATAGATTTGGAGGCATCGATCATGAAGACGGCGAACTCGAACTGAAGGTCGGGGTCCTGCGTCTTCTTCGCGTTTGCACGGTAGAGTTCGAGTGTGCGTTCATGAGAGAGAAGGGAGGCTTGGTTCCCCGGCCGTAGATGGGAGTGGTCGAGGATAGGACCCGGCGGGGGGGACGGAGAGCGAACGGATTGGGTTGCAACGGAGCCTGCTCGATAATCGACGGCGGGATTGTAGGTCGAATTAGAATGGAGCCCGCCGTTGGCAGCTCCGTTGAAGAAATCGTCATTGTCATCATCCTGCTCGGGGGAGTGGTCGTCGTAGTATTCCTGCTCTGGTTCGTACTGGTTGACGGGAAGACTGGGAAGCTCCCTGGAGGACGGGGTGGAGGACATGTACTGGGACTGACGGGGATCTGGGGGCGATGAGAACTCCCTCGAGGATGAATGGCGGGGCTGTTGTTCCGTCCATGGCTTTGGAGGAGACTGTGGCTGTGGCGCGTACATGGCCATGGGGGATGATGGTGGTGGAAGGCAAACCCGACGGAGGCTGGATCGGCAAGAAAGGAAGGCTGGGTTGGTTGGCTGTCTATTTATTTTCCTTTCTTTGTTAATTAACTGAATCCCTTGGCACCGTCACCCCTCGCCTCCGTTCAACACGTCCGCGGCCGCCCACGACTCCCAGCTCTTCTGTCCGTGAGTAAGGGCGCATCATCGACGTCACCCGTGCCCATGCGTTCAACTTGGCAACTGCTGTGCAACACCACGTCCGGATTCGGTAGTCTGATCCTATGGGGCTTGACTACAACCACCACCTTGCATTCCATTCGCTCAAGTCACCTCCAGGCCTCTGAACTTGGAGCTTACATCCAGGCAGCTACATACTTGAAGATTCATTCTCTCGTACCCCATGGAGTCTTCTCTTCGTTCACGTCCCTCGCAGGCACCGCGCAAGGCCCAACGTACTCCCACCAAACTCGCAAAACCAGGTGCCGGACCCACACCACGCGACAGGGGCAAGAACCGCGTCGATGACAAGATTAAGAAGCGCATGTCGACGCGTTATGCTGACATCTCCAGTCCAACCCAGCTCACAGGCGTGCCCGCGATGCCATCATTTATGGGCCTAATCCCTGCTGGCCAAGGAGCGGAGACACCAGGTCGCGACGGAGAGGAGGACGTCAGAGATAGAACGGGAACTCGGGACGATGTCAGGGTAGTCAGCGATGACAAAAAGTTGCTCAGTGCTGAAGACTTTGATCCTGCCTCTTGTAAGTCGTAAGACATCTGACTAGCACCCTTCCATTGAATCGACTGTCTTCCATTTGAACAGTCCTCAAACTCAAGCTGGCGAATTCGACGGAGGCGGAACTGAAGTCGCTACAATCGTCGCTCCGTGGTGCCATCAAGGACACATCCTCTGAGCTTCAGCGGAGCGTGTTCAAGAAGTACGCTTCAGTTGATCCATCTTAATACCCAGAAGTTGATGAAATCCCCTTTTTTCACAGCTATGCCGAGTTCGTACTCATCTCCAAGGAAATTTCGGTTCTCGAAAACGAGATGCTTGAGCTCAAGGATTTACTTTCCGACTACAAGTCCATGCCGTCCACACTTTACATTCCCGATCCGACTTCGACGTCCTCGTTAACTTTGTCCACCTACAAACGCTCCTCCGTGGCCGACCTGCGTGTGTTATACTTCAATCAGATGCAAACTCTGCATGCTACGATTGAAGGCGCCTCCAAGTTCGTACCCACGACTCCTGGCCGACACATCGTAGGAGAGATGGAGAATGTTTTCAGTCTTAATGCTGCCACCTACAAGGTCACAGGAAAAGTCAAGTTTGTGGTCCTGGACGATGCGGTGCTCGTAGCCAAGAGAAGGAGGCGCAATGCCGGACCGGTTGGAGGAGACGGTGGTGGATCCACAGTCAACGAGGGGAAATTAGTCGCAGAGAAGTGTTGGGCCCTGAACGAAATGCTGGTCCTAGATACGAAGGACTCACCAAGTTCGATTGCTTCTCTTCCTCCCTCATCCTTCGAAGCTAATTGTCTCCTCAGACATGACGAACGTATTCAAAATTAGACACGGGAAGGAAACACATGTGTATCGTACAGAATCTCCAAGTGATAAGAAGAGCCTTCTTGCGCAATTCCGACAGGTGGCAGAAGAGCTCTCGCAAAAGCGGCGTAAAGAGCGAGAAGGCGAGCACGAGCGAAGGAAAAGCATGTGGCACGGAAGTGGAGGTGGAGGTGTATGTTCTCGTTTCTTTCGTCGACCCTGGCGTGCACTTACCATTCCACAAGCGCAACTCTCCGGCACCCCCGATTCCTGAATGGATGGCGGACCTGGCAAAGAAGGGTGGCGATATTCCTGGTCTCGGGACCGACGCGAAGGATAAAGCGGAAAGAGATGCGCGATGGGTCGGTGAATGGTCAGACGACCTCACAGTGGCGATAGCCCTGAAGGAATGGAGCAAGGCTGTAGACCTCGTTGAGAAAGGTGAGTCGTTCGATGAAATGTGACGACAACCCTCTCAATTTTTGCTTCAGGGCAAGCAAAGCTTTCAGTGACACCTCTTCTCTCTACCAAACTCTTCCACCTCACGAGTCAACTAATATCGTCTCTTCTCGAATCACTGGCTCTCCCTTCCAATCGAAAGTCAAACGTTGTCTCGCTCATTTCTCTGCTAAACCGTCTCAAAGCTGGTGCTGCTGCTAGGACGACTTTCTTGGAAATGCGGGCCAAGGTCGTCCGGGGCCTAACGCGCAAAATTCGTTTTGAGGGTGACATTAGAACATATGTTGGTGAATTGGCGGTTGTATACTTTACCGGGATCAAGCATACCGCGGACTGGTATCTCGCCAGCTTCAAGGAAAATGAAGTTGCTAGCTGTACGTTCTCTTTTGTATGTCTTGTTTATGTTTTATTGAAGCCTATGATTAGCATTTATTACATGGACGAAACAACAGCTTGAGGATTATGCTGGGATTTTCAGACGGCAAGTCTATTCCAAGGACGTTGACCCCAAGGTAGTCGAAGACGCCGTGAACATCACAAAGGCGCAGAGTCGAAAGGTTAGGTCGTCGCTGTTCTGTGCGAATTGTCATTTTGCTGAAGAGGGCTCCTGCTAGCTTCTTCAAGAGTATGGCCTTGATTTCCGATACCTCTTAGATGATGCGCTACTTGAGACTCCCAAAGCGCAGAGCAGACCGCCTCCTTCATTCTCTCTTGACCAGCATCGCCTCTCGAAGCAAAGTGGGCATTTTTCAGCTACACTTGCCAAAGGAGTTGAGAAGCAACCGCAGACTACGACTGCGACTGCCCCGCCTCCTCCGATGCTCTCAGCAGCGCCGCCACCCGTCAATCGACGACGCTCGCCAGGACCTGCCGGACCGAAGGCTCAAGCCCCCTCTCCGCTCGTGGTTGCAAACGGAGAATCTCTATACCCACCACCCGTTTCCGCTGGAATCAAGTCACCTATGATCATGAGCCCCGGAGGATCGGGTTATCCGAACCCAATGCGCTTCGATACCAACACTCCAACGTACTCCGCGCGACCGAATGCTGCCTATCCTCCATCGGCCATGGCTCGTACCCGCCCTCCAGTGTCGGCTGTCCAGCAACAGCAAGCCACAACGCCCATTTCCGCGCCCGCGCCTATGGTGCCATTGTCGTCTCCTCTTCCTCGTCCTCCGATGAGTGCGACTCCTTACCGAATGAGAGAACGTTCGGACAGCTTCAGAGATAGAGATGGTTCGGAGTATAGCTACCGGGACACTAGATCTGACAGCGGCCGCGATGGCTATAGGGAGAGGCCACCCCGGTCTGCAAGGGCAAGCCCGGTTCCGCGTAGTCCGGCTCCTGTGCCTCCGCGCTCTGCGAATCGGCCTGGTAGTGCAATGGGACAGCGTACTCCAGTCGCCGTCGCCCAACGTGAGGGCATGATTTGATTTTTTTTCTCCAGACGATGTGCTTTCCAAATGGTGTATATTTATTGTATTGTACAACTTTACATGGACGCTTTCTTTCATCGGTATTTAGCAAATCGTTGGCGGTGGATCAAATTGCTCGGGGCCGAAGCGGGACTGGAAGTTGACGTCGACTTGTTAATATCCGGTGAGCATGTGCAAGTGATTGGCTTACCAGGGGGATAGTCGATGTGGTCAGGCTTTAAATACCACGAAGCTTGAAGGACGGCATGAGCCGACAACAGGGCCTGTCAGAAAGTTTATATCAAACTCACAGTCAAACCGAGTTGGATCGAGGCCCGCCACGGTATCTCCATTTCCGATCCAGTAGAGCCGGTTGGTGACGTTGTCGAGAAGCTCGTAGTTGTAATCCTCCCAGCGAGGATGAGTGAGGACCCTCTGGGCGTGCATTGAAGAGCCTAAGGACAAGCAAAATAAATTAGAGCTCTTGAAATAGCAGATTTTTCAAAACCTACCAGGCCACAAGCCAACAACGCGTCCTTCTTCCCTTCCCTGTTTGTACCATGATTTACACTTCGTCCCAAAGACAGTCTAGGAAGAAATGAAAAATTTCCTCGGATACAGTCCTGTAACGATAGACCAAATCTCTGTGACTCACAGTGGGGAAATAGGCCTGTGTCACAGTTAATTTTCTCCCAGCAAGACATGCGTTGTGCACGTACATCTATATACTCTTCAAAAGCGTCAACGGCCTCCGGCTTGACTTCGATGCTTTTCAGTCGTTCTCGCTGCAACTTCAGCGTAGCTGCCACTGCATAGTCCACCTGGCGCTCTATGATCAATAAGAGATTTCCAGATCCGACCCCTGAGTTGGGCCCAAAACCGTAGAACAAATTGGGAAAACCGTCGACTGCAATAGAAAGGTAGGTCTTTGGATGAGGGGTCTGATGCTCTTTCATAGTTATTCCTCCGCGGCCAATGACATCGAAGTCGAGTTGATAGGAAGTATCAAAGCCTATCGGGCGCATTTCAGCCTCAACCCCAAAGGATGCAACAACAGGCATACCTGTGGCGCAAATTACTACGTCTAATTCCTGGGAGTTTCCGTCGACGGTCTCGATGCCAGTCGGTGTGACACATTTAATCAGTGTGGGTATAAAATCCACCTATGAGGACTTGAGCCATATGCCAGAGTAAAATATCCTAGAACTTACGTTATCCTCACAGAGGGCCTCCAAAAAGCCTGGACCAGGAGTCAGTCTACGACAGGCAACTGGGAAGTTTGGTATGACTGTCAAATTTGCATCAAAATGCCTGTTTTATTGACACGGTCGAGAGCATACGATGATCTGCTATCCATGGTTTCTTCTCCAGTTTCGTTAACATGGATTGGCGGAAATCAATGCGAGCAACCTCGACTAGGGGATTGTTCAGTAATGTGGCGCCATATGATCCCTAAAAACATCAGCTATCGATACGGGTGGAGCAAAGCGCCGGAAGCTGCAAACATTCATTTCCCTCTCCAATTCACGACGAAATTCTCTGTAGTAATCTGGATCGTCGAATGCTTCCTTATCCTTCTCTGTAAAGTGGTCTTTGGGAATGTATTCCGTTGTGTTCTTCAATTGGATGATGCATTTTAACTCACAATTCTCGACAACCTCGCCACCAGATAGCTTCATCAGCCTCTCTCTTACAAATGTGGAAGAAATCCATGTTTTCCCCCTAACATAGTTCACGATGTGTTTCACTTTGGGTTGCAGCGCCGCAACTATTTGAATCGCAGAAGAACCCTGCACATGAAACGCCTCAATACATAGCTCCCTTCGGAAATAATGAAATCGTCTTACCACGCCTATAACACCAATTGTTTTGTCGCCCCAGTCCTTAACCGACTCTTCCCAACCTTTTTCCAGGCCTGTGCCTGTGTACCAGTTCGCGCTGTGGATCGCTTTCCCATTGAATGCATCAAGTCCTGGGATGTCAGGCCACACCCAACGACTGAGACCGCCAACCCCAAGGAAGAGCAGGTCGCAAATATCTTGAAACTCTTCCCATGTGTCATAATCCGGTTTATCTATTTTTCCAGTGGTGTTTTTTGGATAGATGTCCTCTTTGCTTCGAGGCTTCTTGATTGTTAAATGCCACTTCCCAGTGTCCTCGGCGTAACGCGCGCACGTCAGGCGATGGGAGAGCTTGATATACGGCCGTAGCTCGTACTTGTCGACGATAGTTTCCATGTTCTTCTGGATCTCTTGGCCTGTTGCGTAAAAAGCCGACCAACCAGTCTATGGAGATTAAATTGAGAAGGGCGGCTGGGGTTCTTGATTGAAGGACGTACATAGTTGTCAAATGTGAGTTGATACTGAATGTATGAAAAAAGACCGTCAATAAACCTGTTGCCTCAGCAGGGTTGACGCACTTACTCCGTGAGAGGGGATATCGCAACTGAGGCCCTATTTAAAGAAATATTTTAGACGGAGAAGTGATATCATTCACGAAGTACTGACAGGATAACGGTTAGAATACCAGGTTCCACCAATACCAGCATTGGCATCGTATATAGTCAACTCTAGGTTTGGAACTCTCTGGAGGAAGCTTTAAAGCCACATGATAAGAACTTGGGCGCAGGAAAATTGTGAACTCAGCCCACCGGATCCCAGCAACAATACCTTCAATAGCACACCTCAGTTAAACCTATGAACCACGATTCAGCACATACCAGCATAACCGGCTCCTATCACCACCACCCTCATCGGTCGAGGATCATCTATGGCGAAGTCGCCCATGCGGTAACGGCCATCCTGACTTGAAGTGCTCATGTTCTGTCCTGCAAATCGCCTGCTGGTGGTTATCGGGGTGTTGAGTCAAGGACACTATCTTTGGTTCCCCTTGAAAGGCGGGAACATATCGGCCATTTCAAGGCGCAACATATGTTTTCACCGCACGAATCTGTCGTGTGGGCTCAAGATTACAAAGATAGAAGTAGAGAATGCAATCGACTCACATGAAGTGCCACTTGATCGACAGCCGTCTCTAGCCGTTTGGAAGAATCGCACTCGTGACCAGTTATGACGTTGGTCAGTAAAATCCGTGGCTTTTAATGAGCGCCGTCGGAAACAGCGTTCGTCTTCACGGCTTATCGGCGAGGCTAAAGTCAATTCTCAGTTACTGAGCGTGTATATTGGGGGGGGGTGATGGGTATCTCGCAATACAACAGCGCATACACGACAGATCAAACGCTCTACCGTATCCAATAGGTCAATCACAAAACGCAGGGTTTGAACGCAGAATGGCCTTGGGCATTGTTGGCGTTTTGAGCAATAATTTGCGCGGCTCTCAGAGCGTCTTCGACAACGGCTGACGAAGGAACGGCGGCAGGTGCAAGTGCGCTAAGTTCTTATGAAGAGTTTCAACAAGGAGGCTTCGATGCAACAAAATCCAAGATACCTTTAAACAAGAGCACATAGCGGACAATTCGTTGCGTCGGTAGTATGGCCAACTCGCGAACTGTAGGCCGAGGTTTGCTGTTCCTCCGAATTTTATTGGGCTCAAGGATGACGACAGTTGGACTCTCCACTGATGGACTCTTGGTCGATGCAGCGCGCGATCTGGGGTTTCCCGAATTCGAGGGCTCTGAATATGTTTGCGAAGAATAAGTCCTGCCTTTCGAGCCATCGTCCTCGTGGAAGAATTGACCGACTATACTGCTCCACGCAACAAAGGCTTCCTCCAAATTGTCTTTCTTGGCTAAAAATGCTTCCGATACACCTCGCACGCTTGGATTTACTTCCATGAGTTCTAGTAAATCGTCACTGGTTTTGATGAGGGCTGGCAAATGTGAAAGCATCATAGCCGGAGGAGTAGTGCTCGTCCCGTTCGTGATGAGTGTACGCAGCGATGCAGAATATCGACGTTCGGTCCTGACTAACTCCCTACAAAGAAGAAGCACTTGCCGGGCAGCCGTCCACGAGGTGTCGGAAGGGAGCACAGGTGGTTCTGGGACGGCTTCGCCTGGTTCAACCGGGTATTCTGCATAGGAGTCGTAAAGCTGTGTCCGGCACATGGGAGGAGAGTCGAGGCCAAGAGAGCACTCTTCCGAACTTGAGGGTCCCGAGGGAGCCACTTCCTTGATCCGCATTTCTTCCAAGTCGTCCACCAGCCTTTCATCCGATATGCTGTCATCCGTGATCGCCATGGCAAGTGTCCAAGGTCTTTGGGTTATTGACGTAGTTGGTTCCGAGTCCTTTTTGCGAAGGACAGAGCGCCGTTTTTGAAGCATATCCCCGCTGATCGACGCTTCAGATCTGACCCTAGGAAGGGGGGCGGCTTGTGGAAATACGATGGGTGATGATCGAGAAATGGGAGGAGGATTCGGCGACTGTGAGGCTTGAGACGTGTCGTAACCCGGCGGCGTGAATTCAGAAGACGCCATCGGTGACACCACTTCCCCTGTCCATGCCAACGACACAAGGGCGTCTGTGTTGATGCTACTTGAAACGGCCTTTGGTCGAGGGCCTATTGCAGATATGCTCTTAGCCTACGTGAGATTGGGCCATTAGCAAACTTTCGCAGGTGAGATCAAAGTATTACCCTTATGAATGATTTCGACTTGATCCTCCTTGGGGAGCTTCGGACACCCTCCGGTGACGAGATAGATTCTGAGCGAACATAGCCCGAAGTCGAATGCGATCTCCTTCTTTTTTCCAACTTGTTTGACGTCCTGAGAACCTGCACTGGTAGGTAATCTGATTTTGCAGGTAGGGTAGGATTTAGAAGAGGGGTTCTCGAATGCGTAGATAGAATTGAGTGTGGACGGGGTTCTGTGGCATTGCCCAACTGTAGGGGTTCGTACTGTAATTGTTGGTAATCAGGCCGCGACTTTCGCAACTTGCGGGGTTTTGTACTCGCAATTGGTCGAGGCTCAGCGACGACCCGGGACTCCAGATGACATTCCGTGACCGATTCTAGTACAAACGATCTCCGTACAGCTTGATCATAGTCACAATAGGGACAAAAGTCGTTTTGTTCGAGGCCGCACTGGCAGAACCATTGCTGGGTCGCGACGGGACTTTCTCGCGCCGGAGAATTCGGGCTGGCCAGCGCAGCCGTAGGAGAGGGAAAAGGAAACCTGTTAAGCGATGCAGACGCGAGTTCTTCATTGGTTTGAGTCGGTGAGGACGCAGATGCAGCAGGTATATGGGATGGTGGTTCCAGGGAGAAAGTAGCGAACGCACGCAGTGACCAGAGCATAATGTGAACTTGCCAACGACAAGACGGGGATGGTTCGGGAGAAAATGGATTCAAGGATACGAGAGCAACGCTTTCTAGCTATAAGAATCAGCGTCGTGAGAGTGAGGGCGGCTGGGATACGCAAACATACCTCTATATGCCGCGGACAGCCTCCGTTCAAGAAGGGAACTACTTATGATGAGAGAGAGTGGGGGAAATAACGGGGAGAGGGCTGTATCAGAGCCTCAAGGACTCATATCTGGGCAACTCGAGAAGTCCTCGTGTCTGATGCCGAAGAGGAAGGAGGTTCTCAGCATGCCTGGTCATCGATGTCGTTAACAGCGCCTTTTCACCTGTTGGCCAGCTTGGGCCAATTGCCGCTACTCATCAATTGGCTAATTGCGAGCTCAAGGGGGGCCCGGACAAACAAAGCCAAACTCTTGTTGCGAGACTGGGCGCCGTGTCAATGTTGGTGAGCTGTATTTCGTGGGATTTAGGCAAGATTCTCCTCTGTAAAGCTCCGTGTAGACTATTTATATGCCATAGAAAAGGTTTCTTCAAGAAAAATCACCTTTGGAGACCTTTTTTTGATGTTCTGGCAACCTTGGGCACGTCCCCTCCCCGTGCCATGACAGGTCGGCGAGTTTTCCCGCAGTCCGCATTATATTAAAGTTTCAGTGCTTGTTAAATAGAGGACGGCAGCCTCGAGGACAAGGTGTGGTCAAAGAGAAGAGTGTACGGCGCAGTAAAGTCTCGGTGCGAACTAATTCCTTATCCACCCTTAGCATGCTGCGAGGTCAGTTTTATGCTTGATGTCGATCGAATTCAAATAATGGAACATGCTTGCAGAGCTGGTGATCGAGCTCGACAACTTATAAATCCTTCGGTACGAAGCAACATCCACAATAATATGTGTAGTGAAGATAAAATGTCAACATTTGAGGAAGAATACAAAGAGGTAATATAAAAGGATTCCTCGAATGTTGAATCTCTTGCTGAAAATGCAGTCAAGCATGTTCCTTTAGAAAGGAATTTAGCACATCTCAGGGACACTACTCGAAATGAATCCCACTTGCGACGCCAGTAGTAGCCTCTGAGCACTGACGAATTTGCGGGTTGGCTTTGAACCAAGCAATCTTTGCTGCCTCAATTTTCTCATCCCTTGGGATAAAAGCTGCAGCAAGATCAGGGGGAAGCTCCAAGCCATCATCTAGGGGAAATCAGACACCAGCTCAGTAGAGGAGACAGGGGACTGACCTTCAAAAATCTTGACAAGCAGCTTTGGGCCATCCTCTAACTCTGCTAACTCTGACACATCGTCCCTATGACCTCCCTCTCCTGACATGACCTCCTCCATATCATCATCCTGTTCCTCCATAGTTGCATCATCAGGTTTCTCCATGGTTTGGAGCTGGCCACCCACTGAGGGCCCAGCACGGCGGCGACGGGTGGTGCCACCGCCCTTCAAGGCTACCATAGTTTGCCTGGGGTGAGGAAGTTCATTCGCAGTCTTCTCGCGTAAGGTGAAGATTGCCATAGCAAATCGGATGAAGAGAAGGTAAGGGTCAACACGTTCTGGAAAGCTGGGTTTTCCGAAATGATACTGGGTCGAATATAGGTCGGCAAGTGGCTCAATGAAATACAACACGAGGGATCCATTGAAGGGAATGAAGAAAAATGTGTGCTTGTCCCACCTCCTATGGATATCAGCTCGGAAAGTGAGAAAATTGCGAATGTCATGCACGACCTTGAGACCACTCAGCCTGGTCGGATAGCTACCGGGGTAACGCAGTTGTTCTGAAACTTGACGAGTAGTGTACTGGGCGGCGTAAGTAATAAACACATCCAAGTTGATGTAGCATGCATACCCACAGAGCGTTCTCCACAGTGATAATGTGGGCACCTTCGATGGGCCACAAATACTGTTATGGCCTCAATTATGTAATATGCCATTTTCATTTCTTTTTCTTTTCTTTGTAATATTACATATGCTTGACTTATATGGACTACTAGATTAGTCGCCCGATATGGACTATTACTAGTTGTATTACTTATGCGTTGACGGCGCATTGTACATATTTGTATCTCAGTAGTATTTAAGTCGGTACTACTCATTGTAATAGTCCAGCTTTAATCTACTGTTTTCTTATCGCTTTCTCTACTCGCAATAAGATCGACTCGGCTTCTCACCTCGTACGAAGACCATCCGCTTCGTTCAGCTCAGCGGATGCCCAACCTCTGGACTATCTTGTGGCATAGCCCAGCGTCACTTAGCGTCTAGGTACCTTGTAGTGGACGGCCCTCATACAATAGCCTTCGGGTGTTCGACTATGAGCGGTTACGGCTACTATGGGCTTATTCGTCGTCAGTGACACCAGGACAAGCCATACGGACTTCAGCAGGGGAAGGCTACGCCGTTGATCGCAACGCCGACGCCACAATCGCCTTGTGTGTCGTATCCAACTATGGGGGTACGGCGTGTAGTCTGCCAAGACTGACGGTGTCCGTAACAAATACCCTGAAAGTAGACACTGCCCGTCGAATCCCCTTGTGGCGCTACTCACGGCACTTCGGCTGGAAGCGTCGACGTTGGTCCATCAGGAGGCTGGCAACAGAAAAGCCTGCTCCTTTGGACATTGAGGAGAAAACCAATGGTCGGGTACATCGCAGCGAGGAGGTGGAACCCAGACATCGAAGGAGGCGAAGAGCAGGTAATTCAAGCTAGGATCGTGGCCGACGACGTAGAAGTATCGGCCTGGTTCAAGAAGAGATGATGGAACAGGTGATTGCCCTTCTCGGTCGCAAAAGAGATGGCCATTGCCGTTGTAGTTTCCTGTGACAATGGCACACGCGTCAAGAACGGCAGTCGTTGGAATGCATGGCTTGTCGCTGTAGTTGCCGTCTGACATTGGGCAATGGCGGACGGGAATGCGCAGGAATGCTCTGAAGAGGAAAGGATGGGCGGCAACGACTTGGCCAACGGTCTCATTTGCGACAGGCTTGGGCAAATCAAACGAAGTCACGATAGGCGAGGTCACCATTGTAGTTGGAGTCGCCATTGTAGTTGGAGAAGGGTCTGGTTGCGGGAGTCACTCCTTTTCTAGTTGTTCATTGCGAGCTGACTAAAGGGCTGGGAGGTCCGGACAAACTGTCAATGTTGGTGAGCCGTATTTCGTGGGGTCTAGGTCATACACTCCCCTGTAAAGTTCCACGTAGACTACATATATGACATAGAAAAGGTTTCTCCAAGAAAAACCACCTTGTTTTGGTGTTCTGGCAACCTTGGGCACGTCCCCTCATGCCATCACAGGTCGGCGGGTTTTCCCACAGTCTATATTATAAGTATGCTCACACAACCAACGCACAACATTCCTCAGGCTCAGAAAATCCAAGGTAATTACCCTGGATACTTCAGTGAAAAATGTTCTATTTTGAGATGAACTGGCGAACTAGTATGGCGCAGCGAGCCTCCCGCTTCCAGCGGTTACTTAATGATAAGCACGTGATCGGAATCTGGCAATCGCGTCGACGTCCGCGTCAACCTCAACTACATACTCCAACTCTCAACGGGCATCGGGCGTACCCATTGTCTGCTGAAAGCCTAGCCTTCCAGGTACAAGGGCCTGCATCCCTATCCTGCATGTGGGAACGTACTCTTCAAGATCTCGTCCGTGGTCTACGCGCCAACAAGAAGGATGAAGCCAAATTTATTGCGAAAGCCGTCGACGAGATCCGGCAGGAGATCAAGAGTGATGACATGCAGTTGAAAGCCGGGGCCGTTCTCAAGCTTACATATGTATGTCGTCCATGAAGGAGATACTTCAAGGCTAATTTCAACCCGTAACCTCCAGCTGGACATGTTAGGATATAACATGAGTTGGGCTTCATTCCACGTCGTTGAAGTCATGTCAGCTCCTAAAATTCACCTCAAGAGCATTGGCTATCTCGCAGCTGCGCAATCTTTTGAACAAGACACGGACGTTCTCATGCTCACAACAAATTTGTTCAAGAAGGTTAGTACCCAGCCGACGCAATTAAACCCTTAACATATTCATCGTACAGGACCTGACTTCTACACCAGCCGACATCGCTGTATCCCTTGATGGCCTTTCCCATATTGTCACGCCGGAACTAGCTCGAGATCTTTCCCCCGAATTAGTCGCAATGCTGAATCACTCGAAGGCACACATACGAAAGCGCGCAATACTCGCTCTTTACAAAGTCCTTGTCAAGTACCCTGATGCCATTCACCACGCAAGAGCTCGTCTCGAAGAGAAGCTAGAAGACTCGGACCCTTGTGCGCCATCTGCATTCTATTTTGACAGCATCATTGCGATAACTCTGGCCTAGCTGTCATCGCCGCTACTGTCAATGTACTCTGTGAACTTGCTCGGAAGAAGCCACAAGACTACTTATCCCTTGCACCTCAGCTATTTCACCTCCTCACCTCCTCATCCAATAATTGGATGCTCATTAAGATAGTTAAATTGGTAAGTGCTTGTGGACTTCGTTGTCGCTAATTCTGATCCATCTTAGTTTGGCTCCTTGTCTCCTCATGAACCACGGCTGGTCAAGAAGCTACAACAACCTATCACAGACCTCATCTCCACCACCCCTGCCATTTCACTGTTGTATGAATGCGTACATACGTGCATCATTGGCGGAATGTTGCAGGGCCCTTCTGGGAACACTCTTGCACAGACTTGTGTTTCCAAGCTGGCTGCTTTTATTGAAGATGCTGACCAGAACTGTGAGTTTCGAGTTATCGGCAGGTTGGAATCATTGTCGATTAATCACTTTACAAAGTGAAGTACATCGCCCTTCTGGCAATGGCAAAGATCGTCCCCTCTCATCCATATCTCCTAGCCGACTATCAGGACACGATTCTCTCGAGCGTCAACGATCAAGATGTCAGTATTCGTATACGCGCACTTGATCTAGTTTCTGCGATGGTGGGTAGCTTTACGAGCTATAGCGTGTTGCTGTTGACCCCTCAACCATGCAGGTCAACCAAAGCAATTTGCAATCTATTGTCCAGCAGCTACTCGCCCACCTCGTGCGAGATCCGCCATCAGCTTTGCCGTCTGCTGTCGAGTCACTCGTCCAAAGCACGGCAACAGGAACGGGAAGCAGTCTAAATGCTCCACCATCACCTAGTCAATCCCCAGCATATCGGTTGACTCTGGCCCAACGTATACTGAGCATGGGCTCCCAGTCGACGTATGAGAACGTCTCAAACTTTGACTGGTACCTCTCCGTACTGGTTGACTTGGCTCACGTCGCAAATGTAAACGTTGGTGCAGAAATCCGTGATCAGCTGGTTGACATCGTCGGAAGGGTGCGAGCCACGCGACCGTACGCTGTGAAGCTGATGTACAGCCTGATCTGCGACGACATCCTCTTAAGAAACGCCTCTGAAGACGGGAGCTGTTCTGAGATTCTGTGGGCTGCTGCTTGGATATGCGGTGAATACTGGCAGTTAGTAACTCCCTCAACTCTAATTATTTCCGATACCGATCAATTTACAAGGGAACTCTCCGAGCCTCAAAATATTTTGCCGTACCTCCTACAACCAGGAACAAACAAACTTTCGCCTGATATTCTCGCAATGTATGTCCAAGCAGCTGTCAAGATATTTGGGTTCTGGGTGGAGGAGTTAGCTATGCGATGGGCCGATGACTGCCTGCCAGAGGTCAAACAAGGTGTCGGGTCGATTTTATCCCGTCTGAAGGAACTTACAGGCAGTCAGCACATCGAAGTGCAAGAACGGGTCTGTTATAATTTCATAGCCCTCTAGAGAACATGATTAACTTTTGGCAATTCTTAGGCTGCAAATGCGCTTCAATTGTTCACCTTTATTTCTGCTGATCTGCATTCGTACCGTCCAAACACGCAGCTCATTTCTCCAATGCCAACCCCAGGGCCGTCTTCCGGCTTCGAGACTTCAGTGCCATCTGACGAACCTAGGTTTCCAAAGAGCCTTTATCTCATCCAACCCTTGTTCAGTGCATACGAGTTGAATCCTGTTGCAGCGAAAGCACAAGCGAGCGTACCCGTCCCAGATGCTCTTGATCTTGATGCCTGGGTTGTGCCACCATCTCGCGAAGTACTTCTAGCTCAACCTGAAGATGGAGGTGAGAGCCGTGACAAGAAGACGAAAAAGACGAAGAAAGGGAAGGAAAAGGACGCTTCTTCTGGAACAAAGGGGAAGAAGAAAGAGCTTACAGGCAATGGTAATGGAGCGCTGGAGGCTCTGACTCCCTTAGAATCGGACCACGAAATACCAGATGAGAAAAAGAAGGTTTGTCACTGTTCTCTTTTCTGAATAGCAACAAAGCTGAGTTGTTTTGTTATAGCGTAAAGCAGAGCGATTAGCCCAGCTCCGGGACGACCCTTACTACATCATTGACGATAACCCTGCAAGACTTGTAGAAGACATTGACTCAATACCAGTAGTTCATCTGGACGATATGCCGCCTGTACCCAGTGGTCCGCATTTTCCTCGGTCCGTAAGGGCCTTTATCTTTGCCTAACATGTTATTTAGATACCCGGCCGCCCGCACTTCGAGCAACTTCACGGGTATTCTCATCACAGTCATTTGTGATTGAGAAAGACGGGGAGATGCCTCTCGGCGCTGTTCTGCCGCCATCGCATCTGGAAACGCAAGCCACGTCACTTGCACGCCCCTCGAGTCAATCATCCATCCGTTCTCGACCGATCCCACTCCAGCAGTATGAAGTGCCCGATGACTCTTCGAAACTACAAACACCAGAACCGATCAAAGTTGTACGGACCAAAAAGAAAACGGCTGGCAAGAAGAAGCGGATTGTGCCACCAGAGGCCACGTAGACCCTCATATTCTAGACTCTCCTTTAGTCACCATCTATCGAGGACAGTCGGTGGAATCAGAATTGGGTTTATATTATTATCCGTAAGTTCGATTGTGATCGATACTAAGCTTGGATGCAAGCAAGCAGGAAGAGTTTCGAGGTCGATGCGTGGAGATCAAGGTGAACCAGTGACTAGAAAGCAGCATATCCGACTAAAATGATGGAGTAATTGCCCAAGGATACATGTGTACGTAGATCCGACGAAGAAGGAAGACTCGGGTGAATCTTGGGTCGAGACGCGAATGCCGCATCATCGCTCTTCCTCCACATGTTCCACAGAGTCGACGATCTCGTTAACCAGTTCCAATGTCACCCCAGGTATTATTCGCTCTGCTTCGGTAAAGGCTCGTTGCAGTGCGCTTAGAGCGACTCGGGCTTCTTGCGTTGACACTCTAGGGAAAAGCTGATTATATGTACATCAGTACCTGCTGTGACGGGACCAGCAGAGCTTTTTACTTACGGAAGCGATTGCGGGCAAAATGACTGAGTCGAGCATAGTGGTGTCCGGTAGGTCATCATCAATTTGCACTTCCTGCATTTTGTGATGTAACATGCTCGTCTTCGCAGACGAGTATGTGTCCACGTATTGGTCGTCATAATCTTCGTATTCGTTGGACGGTTGTCGTTGAGGCGGAGGATGGGCTGTAGTTGGGCTTGTCCTAGTTCTTTCAACAGGAGAAGGTGGCATATGGCGAACAGTGCTTTGCTCGAAGCGTGGAGTGCCCGCTGATGGGGGTAAGGGAGGAAGCTCGCCTTTCGCTGTGATGGAGGAGCTATATGACGCCGTTGAGGATCGAGGGGCAGGAGAGTCCGCTCGTTCATCGTATCGGGGGTTGGCGCCGTTGTTCTCCCAAGTGAGAGGCGGGCCAGCTGCACGAACAGAATTCTGTGATCTCCCAATGGTGTGTGGTCGTCCTCCGTGGCGAACAGTACCAAAATCCCAGAGATCTTCGGGATCGCCGCTGTCTGGACTGCACACGAGAAACTTCAGACAAGAGAGACCATTAGGACAAGTTAAACATACAGTTCCGTGTGCACATCATGATCGTTTTCCTCTTGTCTTTCGCCGCCTTCTGCCTTCCAACGTTCGTGTCGTTCGATCAGTTCCGTTAGATAGCTCGTCTTCTTTGCCATGCGAACGAACTTATGCTTGAGAAGTTCTCGTGCGGATGGACGCTGGGAAAGTCAAAACGAAGGACTCTTATTTAGATGAGAATGCACTGACTTCTCGTGGATCCCGCTGTAAGCAATACGACACAAACTCCCTGAAAGGTTTGGAGAAGTTGCCATCGAGTGTTGGAGGAGGGTTCTTCGGTATCAAGAAAAGAACCTGCGTGGCATCATGTGAGCCAAGCAACAGTACATGACCTCTACGACGAACCTTCATGGGATGTAACTCGGCATATGGAGGCTCCCCCTTTGCAAGCTCAATAGCCGTAATTCCCAAGCTCCAAATATCAGCCTTATGGTCGTAGCCGCTCTGCTTGATGACCTCAGGCGACATCCAGTATGGTGTCCCAACGAAAGTATTCTTTTTGGCCGACAAGGTCCCCGACAGTTGCCCCGAGACACCAAAATCTGCTAATTTGACCTCACCGCCAGCGGAGAGCAGAATATTTGCAGCTGTAAGATACGCGTCAACCGCATGGGTACAAAAGCGTTTGATTTAGGAATCACCTTTGATATCTCGGTGTAGTTTGCCTTCACAATGAAGATACTCCAAACCTCTCAATAACTCCCGAACGATGATTGCGATGTACTCTTCTCGGAAGACCCCTGGCTTCATCTATGGGATGAGAGACCGTTTATCAGCGAGGGATTTTGCCTCCTAGAAAATGCAATCACCAGATCGGAGCATGAACCACCCGAGCAGTACCTGGATATTGTCAAAACATCAAATAAAAGAAGACGCATGGAACCCACTCCATAACGATCCATAGATTGGAACCTTTGAGATATGAGCCATGATATCTGTTGGCTGAGTTAGGCCAGTCGCACTACAGAGGAGGAAGAAGTACTTTGTGACATGAGGTGAGTCTAGCTGAGATAGAATCTGAATTTCCTGCTGTATATCCTCGATCTCATCTTCTGCGCTCTCAAGATCGATAATCTTGATAGCAACTGTCTTTTGAGTTCGCTTGTCGTAGCTGAACACCCAAAGACTGAGGTTAACAGAGTGCTATAGGGGTTAACGCGAGAGAAACGCACCCTTTATATACCTCTCCAAAGGACCCTTTGCCTGGATTGAGAGGGTGATTAAGCCTCGGCTGCCCCAACCACAGGATCTCGACACTCCAACGAACCTATCCTGTCCTGCTTGACGTAAAACTCCTCTGGATCTTGGTGATGGGACTCCTAGAATATAGCGAGGATGTTGGTCGATCGCGAAGACGAGAGTGACAATAGGCGTACCATGGATCAGATGTGTCTCTGAGAAGCGATCCGAAGGGTGTGCAGACGAATGTCGCGTCGTGCAACAGGGTATCGGCGTGCGGGTAGAAGGCGACGCCCCCTTTCTTTTAAAGGATCGGGAGAATAGACGGAGATGGAAGTGGCAGAAGACGGCGGAGAAAGGCCGACGATGCGTGGCTAGGGAAGAGAAAGGGAAGCGAGAAAGGAGGGGACGGTGGGTTGTAGGTGTAGCTCTGGAGCCGGAGTGTATATACAGAGCTACTGGTTCAAGCTGCATCGGTTTCAACTTCCGGATTAGGAGTGCCGCCGCCCTTGGCCGTTTTCATCCATGACGTCGCCGGACCTTGTACCTCAAATGCCCCTAGGAGCATCGTGAATGCTCAAGACGAGTGCCACCGTACACCTTTCTGACTCGACAAATTCTGCCTCGTTCAGGGACCAGGTTGGAACCGACTACCCTTTGCGACCATCGTGCACGGACTGGCCGGGCGCTCTTTCCACAGACTTGACAGGCTCAGTCTAGGGTTACAGAAGACAGCCGGAGTTTGACATAAATCTCGTGGGAAACCTCGCTTTCCGCAGCCCATGAAAGTCGACCTCACTCAAACATGCACAGAAGGAAGCCTCAGAACCAAGTCGGAAGAAATCTGTAGAGTATGTGACCTTAACCGCTATCGTCGGATGAACGCCAAGTCGACATTTTTGCGCGCTGACGGATACACTCGACGCAAGCCACAGCATACCGGCATGACATCACCTCTATGGCTGCATTTTGCACCTTGCGCGAGGACATCCAATGACAAGTATTATTCGATTGTTCTTTCGCGATTCTAATCATATTTTGAGCCAGGCAATTTGCTCGTATCATCATTAATTTGAATGAGGCATAATTCGGGAATAAATGCTTGGAGATAGACATTCGAGTCCACGCCATCGTGGGCATCGTTAGAGCTTCTGTCCTTTTCGGTGCTCCTGTTGAAAGCCGCTTAGATATTGCACGCAATCCCGGAAGAAGATACGTACAGGAGCATGCGTCCATTCGTGGTCAACGTGGACGAAAGCCCGATCGACATTGGGAAGAACCTCGATCTTGTCCTGCAATTGCTGGCTAACGTCGTGTGCCTTCCACAGTGGGGTGCTCCCGTCCATCACAATATCTACTTCCACAAAGTAGTCCTGTCCAAATGCGATGAGTACGGAAAAACGGAATTTCTCAAAACCTCATACAGGTCCACTCTGTATAGGTGTGCCAGAATGTCAGCTAATGCACACAAGAAATTGGAGCGGGTACGAACATGGTATGCGCGAACAGTATCGATTTTGACGATTTCGTTACTGAACGTGGCCGCTTTGTAGATGAGTAATTGCAGGAAGCTGTGAGATGCTGATTTCCCGGCAAGAAGCTCAAACTCGGCGTAGATGGTGCGACCCCAGGAAATAATGACGCCTAGTGCAATCTGCCCAAGTCATTAAAGGACTTTAAGGATTAAGGCCGGAAGACATACAATGACTGCTCCCATAGGGTCAAGATCTGTAGAAGGGCGTTAGCCGTTGTGCGATAAACGAAATCATGAGAAACTAACACCATCGAAGCTTGCTTCCTCCGGTGGACATGAGGATACCTGGAAAGATTGAGCAGCGGGGGAAGTTAACTTCTAGGATGCATACCGAATCCATTGATCCACAAATCATTTCGGTGGTCTTGCCAAAGAACCTGTACTTGACTCGACGACTTTCTGATAGAGAAACTGTAGACAAAGAGAAGAAACTTGATGGCTGAACGCCGATTAGAAGCCGTCGTAGTTAGTGGGGTGAACGCTCACCGAGTGCTGCCGATACCGCGATGATAGACGGGAGGTGGAAAGTTGTTAGATCGTCCCCTTCCTTGGAAATCAGGGTGCGAATAGATTCGACGATGACCACCAAGTTCACAGAGCCCATGCTGTACACCGAGGCTCAGATAACCCGGGGGGAAAGAGTTCGAGACGCCTACAGAAAGCCTAGATTCGGGTAAATGATCGACGCAGGTGGCACGAGTGATGGAGTGGCATACCGTAGACAATATTACCGATTGTTTCGAGACGGGCACCACCGACAGGCCACTTTCTGGAATCCAATTTTTCCGCCTTCCTGTGGAGCCAGAAGAGCAAGATGTTGCTTCCAATGTCGAAAACCGAGTCGATACCAGTCGCCAAAAGCGACAATGAAAGAGAGGAAATTGCAGCATACACTGAGAATATTTTAGGATGCAAGACAGGGTGTGTGGCTTGCCTGCCTACTTTGTAATACACATAGCGCAACATTGGAGATCAAGCTGGCGTAGATGGCAATTTTCACCTATGGCAATAACGACTTCGAGATTCACTCAAGATATGCCGCAAACTGATGGCCACTCACGGGTAGGCGAGCAGCTTCTTCTTCTATCTTCGCGTCTTCCGTGTGCTCCTCCATGGGTTTCAGCAACGAAGTAATGAGCTAGGCGCCGATATTCAGCTTAGTGAGAGTTTAATTTTCGAAACGCACGAACGTTGTTTTGGCGCGTCTGGTAATTTGCCACTGCATTGCCCTTCCGGCGGTGTCGAAGCCCAGCAAGCTGTTCCTCTGAGATTAGACCATCGCGAAGCTGGAATGGATCGGCAGGAATGAGACTAGGAGAGGTAGATACTCCTTCAATATCCTCATAGGCTTGATCAGGTACCACTGTGTCGGTGGGCTGATAGCAAGATGAATGATTGGATGCCCTGGCCCTGAGGGATAACCGGGAAAAAAACGGACCTCCGGAGATTTTGAGCCCTGGGACGAAGATTCCGAGCATTTCCTGGACGTATTCATCGTGTTCTGTAAGAAGAAAGAGGTAGGGTATGAGATATAGAAACGGGAGGGGAAGTGGGAAGACCCGAAACAATGGATACGGGAGATCTGGCAAGCCAATCTCCATCGAGAACCACTGCGCTGGAGACCCGACGATCTGGGTGCCCCTGCGATCACAGATGAGCCTCCCACTTACATCGACGTACGTGGTAATCCGTAATGACCTTTCGATGGGCGATGCAAGTGCCAGTGGGGTCTGACAGAGAAAGGGCATTCTCGGATCTCTCACAGGCAAAAACATTTCGAACTCAGCAGTCCCCAGGTCCGTCCCAGCCTCCCACCATTGTCCGATGAGCGACTAGAATCAGCAACGTGTCTTTTCTCTTCCAGAGGTGGCTACGCAAGAATAATCGCCTCCGCCTGCGTTGCGGCCTCTGTGCTGGTCAGAGGGACAGCAGGCGGCTGTGGATAATTTGCGGGATACGGTGCACCTGCGGTGTACATAGTTCGCCCAAGAAACAGCGATCTGGCGCACCACTACCCGAGTAGGTCACTCGTGTCCAGCGCAGTGTTACTTGCTGGTCCTTCTTCCGCGCCGTCATCATGGACTCTGCAAACGACAAGATCGCGGAGCTCCTTCCCCTCCTCGCGTTTTTCGCGTTTCTGCTGTAAGTACTCAAGTAGTGTCAATGGTCTCTCGTTTCTCATTCTGGGTCTCGACCTTTCCAGCGCTGCTCTGCTTTTCTGGTGTTTGATTTCGTCCTGCCTTGGGACGCCCCTACGCCGATCGCTGTCCAATATATGGGAGTACATGGTTCTAGGGATGTCTCAAGGTGGTGGCCCAGGCCCTAGAAGGCGCAACAGATACGGAGACCAAGAGGTATGGGAGATGGAATACGCAGGGAGAGGTTGAGCGTCACCGACTACACCTTCCCCGTGTGTGCACTTCGCATACCACTAACAATGATTCCTAACCTGTCAAAGGTATGTGCGCTCGCGTATCGCACTTTCTGTGCTGAAGAATGGCACCACGTAATGACGCCGGTCAGGACACATCAAAACCAAGTTGGGGCGCCATTTCAGTCTCGCCCGAACAGTTCTTGTCTCCTATTGCAGTGTATAAAGCCCTCCCAGCTGCCCGAATAGACTCTTGCCTCTTTTTTCTTTCTTGACCATACCCCCGTCTTCGAGACGATTCAAATATCTCAGTCCTCAACGCTTTAAAATCGACCTGACGCGCTGTTCGCCATGAAGATTTCAACCAGCTCCATCATCCTTGCCACCCTGGCAATCTCCTCCTCCTCCTCTAGTTTGGCTGCGCCGGCTGGGGACTTCGAAGATGCGGGGTTTTCGCCTTCATCAAGTATGCACTCTGTGCACCATGGCCACCCCTCCAGTGCAACTCATGCCTCATCCTCCGTGTTGGAAGGCAGATCTGACACCTTCGTCAAAAGGTCACCATCACCGGCCAATTGTGAGTCATTTTTGGTATACACACAGCACTTCGTGTTAATCCTTATCTGTCTTTCAGCTGCCCTCGACCCTCAAGGTGCTGTGTCCGGTCTGCTTCAAGACGTCAAGAGAACTGTTGGGGCCATTCCTGTCGTTGGGCCTCCGCTTTCGTCCATCTTGGACAAGGTGTTACTCGCTGGACAGGCGACGGAAAACATCAGCCAGCAGGAGGTAGCTGCATTCACAAGCGCAGCCGACGAAGTGAAGCGAATTCTCAACCAAATCAACCAGACTATGTCAAACACTCCTGCCAGTCAGTTTGCTCCGGCTCAGAACGCGGCTTCCGCAAATACAAATACCCAAAACGTCGGAGACGACCCCTCGGCGCCCTCGAAAAGCATCTCCGACTCTCCCGCCCCTACGGAAGCCGCGGAAGCAGCAGATGCTGGTTCCAACGCTACGGCTGGCACCACATACTACTCATCTGCCTCTGCTAGTCCTGCCATACCGAGCAACCCCCCGAACACACCATCTCTCCCTGTCAACCTCCCTACTCCCGCCCACCCTTAGATTCCTTCATACTTTTTTCATGACGTTTATGCTTTTACAGGCCCGGACCTTTCTCGTCGTATGTTAGATCATATCATATGCATATGTGCTGCTTTTGGTACTATACAGTCAGATGTAGTTCCATACTCAAAAATCTATTGATTAGATGTTCATCGTGGCGGTGTTTTGATCGTTACTACTTACATCTACGCGTGGCCTCAGCTTCAGCTCCAGACCTGCCTCCTCTCTTCTCCTTTTTTATTGCGACACACCCTGCTTGACGCTGCTACCTACAGCAGTGCTTGTAACGCGAAATATAGACCAACCAAATCGTCGTCATTTATGCCACGGCCACGACCATTGACGCATGTTCCGTCATACCATCCCAATCAGCAATTAACACCTAGAACACCCCACAGTGCCAGTGGGTCGCGAACAAGTCGCGCAGAGCAAGGCTTTGCCAAACTCCAAATCTCTGAGGCTGAAGCAAATGAGCTGGACTTCGACCATCATGACGCCACGCTGCAATCCGCGCCACTCCTTGCCTCTTCCTCAACTGCCAGATTCTCGGTACACCATTCACGTGGGCGACGGAGCCCTATCACGAAGGAGAACAGGGAAAGGCGTGCACGCACTTCCTCAGAGGTGTTTTCTTTGGCCGTCTCGCGGCTACCGCTGGCATTAGGAATATTTCTAGCTGTGATATTGCTCATCCTCATTGTGCTGTCATTCACGCGACCAGAAACTCTGCACAGATATGTCGTGAAAGGACCATACCATCCCTCGTCTGTGGCTGCTGTACCTACGAACACACTAACAGCACAACCAGCATCATCTCACAACCATTCCGAAGCCAACATACACCTTCTGTCCTACGCAAATTACTCCACGTTTCCCCTTCTCCCGGATGAATATTTGGTGGAATGTGCAAAGATGCATCAGGGATACATGGCCCACGGAGATTACTGGGAGATCAGTTCCATGGGCAATATGGATGTGCAACACCCAGAACAGGATGAGATCGACGCCGTTTGCTCAAGCACAATCACTTATATGTTGGACGGCACAGCTGGTCTGGCCGCGGATTTGGCTCTCATGGCACAAGCAGCGGCTCTAGCCCGCGAGGTGCGTACTGTTGTATATGAAGCCTAATCTAGAAATTGACACAAGCCCTCGCTTTAGCGTAACCGAACATTCTTCGTTGACGATACATATTGGAACCGAGGAAAGTCAGTAACAATGGCCTCTTCTTAGTCTGCCTGCTTTATATTTGCGCATCGCAGATGGATAGATCACTTCGAAGACGTAAGGACCCAACAGCCAGGTCCTCAGCCAGGATGTCGCGCACCCCCAGCAGATGGTCAGTGGGGTTCTTATAAAACAACCAGTCCCTTCCGATGAAATGAATTCGACAGAGTTGGTTGCATGTCCCCGAACGGCGAGGTGAGTAGCAGTTCTATCCTTCTCGAACCGCATTTATTTTTCATTTGTTCAGACATTGGGTAAGGAACACAGCGTTGATATTTTCAACACGAGTCAAAACTTTACCCTGTTTCAGGTTATCAATTCAAGAACTGCAAAGTTTCACTTCAGTCATGCGTATTCGAACCACTATGAAGACCCGTTCGTTTTTTCTATTGTTCGGTCATCCGACAAGTCCCTCAAAAATCACTCCTAGCTTCGGTCATGAGCTCAATAGATTAAAGCCCGTCTTTGAGTTCGCCCTTCATTCGTTCAATTCGACGATTATTCCCAATGCGAAGAATATGGAACTCATTCATCTCGCCCGCACTGAACTGGCATCCTTCATTCGAGACATAGACAGTCGGCAAGGCGTTTCAGGAAGCCCATACCTATCCGTACACATCCGACGAGGCGACCGCAAAACTCTCTCGTACACTTTTCCTGATCGCAAAATACCGCTCGAAGACTACTTGACTTCCCTGAAATCGACGTGGTCACGTTTGCATCCTCAGGAAAAAGATGCTTTCCCGGTTGTTTATCTTGCGACTGATTCACCGAATGTCCATCGACAATTTTCGGAGAAGTATGAAGGAGAGACCTTCTCCCTCCATGAAGCCCCCAACTCCCGTCTCCGCGATCTAGCTAGTCCCGGGGAATATTACCAAAATAGGTTCAACGACTTGGGATTGCAATCACGAATAACTGCCACTAGAGGCGTCATTGTTGATCTTGCCTTGATTAGTGGATTATGGCCTGAAAGAAACGCGCACTCACCTGATGCGGTCATATGCGCGATGAGGTTTGTGCTTTCACTTCTCGCTGGGTCTACGAATGGGTTCTGATAGCCGAAATAGCTCTACGATATGCACTCTTTCTGCTGTGGGCTTAGGATGGAATCGAGCCTTTGGAGAGATAGATAAAATGGGAAACCCCGACAAGGAGGGCGAGCGTTGGATTGATGTCGACCAGAAAGGACAGATTATTCCTGCCTGGACCGCGTTCCAACTTTTCTAGCATATCGTACTCATATTTGATGGCTAACATCGAATTCCAGCGTGCATCAATGATACCTATTTATTGATACGCGAACCTAAAGTCCATCCTCTTGTTTCCTTCGTCCTTTGCGGTTTCTAAGTGTTACTGTTGTTGCTTGAGGCCATCGTTACTTGTCGCCAGTTGCCTGATTTTGGAAGGTTTTACCTTGGCAGTCCATGAAGTCCAGATTCTGTCCCTCCTTGTGTTCAAAGTGCGATAGAAAAAGAACGTTCCGATGTAGAGAATGTTGCAGGAGCAGATTGCGACTAGGTCTTTGTTTCCTCGTTTGTCTGACACGAACCCATCAGCTTTGAAAGATACATTAAAACGACGACTAGTTTTGAGACCCACAGAGTGATTTATTGGTTTATCGTGTTTGCCTGAATAACCAGTGAGTATATACACTCTGGGAATATGTTCACTCAAATACCAACTGAAACTATGCCGCCTGTCTGGGCAAACATGCTGTAGACACCCGCAGAAATCGTTTCATAGCACAGCTCCGTCAACGCTGTTTCGCCTTCGTTCGTTCGAGATCACACCTTGTCCGGACGCTGTACGAGCTTCTGCGGGCTCATGCGACTTGAATAGGATCCACAGAGAGATAACCTGCAATCAAAAGCCACCGCGAAATGCACCCATTGCCATGGAAGCACTCATGATGTTCGAAAAATATAATCCGACACCCAATAAAACGCAAGTCTTATAGGCGGCACTGGTATATTGGCCAAGTGGTCAGTGCTATTCGCAGGCCCTCATTTTTTGCTGGAGGAACTCGCATTCTGAGTTCGTGTAGGATGGAGCCTAACAAAACTCGTCAACTTTGTCGCCCCAGAATAAAGGCTCTCAGGCTGTCAGAATATATACCCACCTGTAGGCCAAAAAATGTTGCTCTTCCAGTCAACCAGAGCTGCGACAGGGATACGATGCTCCAAAGAACCATCTGACTCACATGCATGGATTTACTGGGACTTGGCTACAGGCTATCTCGCAATAGGGATCCCCACATCAGGTCCGACCTTTTGGACACTAATTGTGACGGCAACTCTGGGTCGGTATCAGCGGGTTCTTCGACAAAATGCATAAAATGTAATTCACCTGCACAAAGGAATGTCAGCTCGAAAAAGGCATTGCCAAGATTGGAATCGTCAGTATTGGGCCCTAGATCGTTGAGAAAGTTGTCGGCATTTGCTTGCACTATGTTGCTTCGATCTAATACCAACACGGAGAACATTATGAAGGCCCATGTCATCATACGGAAGTCAAATTTGTCTATTTTTTGAAGGTCGATCCCGCGATCGAGGCTTAGAAGATAAAAGGTCTTTTTCCTCGTCGAAAACCGAGGGCTGAGCTGCGATTGCATCCAGATCCATCTTAGCCTTCTTCCACCGAAAGTACTAAGAGTCGTCCACGCCATCGATTTGAAGCTCGTAGATCAAGGATCCGCCCTTCGTCCCAGCATCTCCGCAATTCACCGCCTCTTCTTTCGAAAAGAATAGTCGGCGTCATCGTTTTGGGTGTATTGGAAGGGAGTAGCCAGCCAGTGTTACTACTAGTGGCTCGACCATCTCACGACCAAGATAGAGTAACTCGGGATATGAAAATAGATGCGAACAAGCTTCTGAGTCCTCGTATTCGATTGGTATTACGTCTAGCACTGGCATGACGGCGTGACGAAGTGAGTGATTCCCTAAAATAGTCAACTAGCTTCCATAACAGGGAGGCAAGAATGTTCGCTATCACACGGAGCAGCCTAAAAATAGAACTCGTTCACACCTTGATAGGTAGGCACTAGTACGCAGACATATGGGTAGTAGAGAAAAGATATGGATAAGTATACGAATAGATGTGTTATTTTCGTAATGATGCAATTGACATAACTCGCCGTGAGATACAATCGTCAATAAGCGAATCTGAAATCGACACGCTCGTTTCCTTGGTCCTTTGTCGTTTCTATGTATTCTTGCTTTTCCTGCGGGATGCGTTAGTATTTTTTAGAAAGAAAAAAGATAGAAAGAAAACAAACCTTTGCGGACCAAGAGTTCCACTTCTTCTCTCGTCTCGCATTAAGCGTGCGGTAGAAAAAGTAGGTCAAAATATAAAGTGCGATGTTCATCGAACAAATAGCGATAAGCTGGCGGTTTCCTCGTTTATCTGAAAAAAAAAGGTGATCAGCACTCAATATGCGCCTTGGAATGTTGCTACTTTACATAGCGGTCTATCATCGCTGCGATAGATGTTGGCCTGGCAATAAGATTCGTCGTCAAACAACATTTCGAGATAGAGGAAAACATACATAAACTATGGCACCCGTCTGCACGAACATATTATAGACACTAGCAGAGATCGTCCTGCGATAGGTAAGAATCGACATAAAATGGGGAGCCCTTGACCGAACCTTTGTCTGACACTATAAGAGTTCCTGGAAACCCAAGCAACTTGAATCGGGTGAACGTATGGGAACCCAGTAACCAATGTGATCACTGCAAAATAGATCCACTGAGATGTTTGTGAATTGAAGGTGTAAAGTGCGATCAGGAGAGGCAGCGCCCAGATTTGAAGAATGAGAGTTGCCGCCACACGGCTATTCACCACTTCGCTGAACCAAGCGGTGAGGAAAAGCATGGTAGCTCCGATCACCACAGAAGGAATGACGAGCAAGTTCGTTTCCGTGGTATTGAATCCGAGGTTTCGAAGAGACAGAGTCAAGTAGATCTGGGGCGGTCCCACAGGCACTATTTCGTCGCTTAATAAGTGGCAAAAGCGAATTTGGCGAAGGAATACGCACTCATGTGAACAAGACCAAGCGCATATACCGGCCATAGTCTCCAATCCTTGAGCGATTTCCAAATCATTTTGATATTCAGACCCTCTCGATTGTGCATATCAGACTTCGAAGGGTCGTCGCGAAGCACTCTTAAGGCGACGGAATAAGGGCAAAGATGTCGCAGGAGAAAAGGAAAGAGCTCACCGATTGACCATAATGATCTCCTCCCTAGTGGATAAAATATCAGCCTTTCGACTCATACAGGACGGCAACACACCCACCGATCGGTGAACCAGCCCTTAGGACGGAACCAAGCCTTTGTCTGGGTGGGGCCAGGAGGCATCAGGAAGAAAGAAATTATCCCAACAAGGAGGGTCATCAGGCCTTCGATGAGGAACAGATAGCGCCATCCCTCCTTCCCACCGACTCCACGAAGCCGTAGTATGCCAGTGGCGAGGAAAGCACTCAGGATATCGGATATATAATTCGATAACCAGAAGAACGCAAGCCGAATGGGCACTAGGCAGAAAATGAGGACCTATATCTCGAGCTCAAAAAAGCTGTACTCACATTCGGGCCCGGTGTAGAAGTAGGAAAGGTAGAGCACGATGTCAGGGATGAAGCCTCCCTGCAGGAATCCAAGCAAGAATCTGGGATCTGAGTGTGAGCTCCCCGGTACCAAGGGCTGCTAATTTGAACATACCGACAAGCCAAAAAGCTCGAGCGACCCGACAACCAGAACTGAGAGAACGACACAATACTCCATAACACAATCTTTTCAATGTGAGAGCTTGAACGACTTTAGAAGAAACCTCACTTACCTGGCAAGGAACCCAAACGTCCGGTCCAATACGCTTCGAAACCAGTTGAGAAGGGAGTTCTAACGAGTTCTATCGATCAGAGCGTACTAGATTATCGGAATAATGCAGGGTGACTAACCAGCAGATAAAAAGGATAGACGGAATAGCGTGTTCCCCAGGTTAAAATCGTTGGTCGTCAACCCAAGGTCTGGAAGCAGGTTGTCGGAGTTGGCTTGTGAGATGTTGCTTCTGTCCAGGTCAAGGGATAGAAACATCACGCAGGCCCAAATCATGATGCGTAGGTCCACTTTGCGCACGAGTCTCTGCAGGGCAGATGGTCACAAGTCAGAAGGGGCTCAAGATTTATGCAATACGTCAACGCACCTTCTCCTCTCTCCACGTCCAACGTGCCAATGCATCGAACCGATGGGCATTCTCGTACTTCACAGGAGGACGGTAGGTTTCGAGAGTGACGGGATTGTCGAAGACGGAAGGTTGTGTGGCAATGGCATCGAGATCAGGCTTCGGCCGTTTCCAGTAGGTCAAGACCGCCGAAAAGCCACCTTGATTCTCGAGATGGACAGGTGCGCCAAGAGGAGGGACCTTCTCGAAATCTTGGTCCACAGAGGTAACGACTGGTGTCAATGAGCCTTTCTCGTCGACGGAGGCATCCTCGGAGTTGGCGGACTTGTCGTGCGTGAAAAGCCGCGTAGCCATCGGGAAGAAGCTGGAGAAGATAACATGAGAAGTGGAGAGTATTTAAGAAAGGGCAGAAGATGGCTAAGATAGCACGCCTATCAATTGCGTTGAGAATTCTCTCCATTGCGTTCATGACATGGTCAATGGCGCAATACCGGGTGCCCAACAAGGCGCGTGAAATACTATTTTTAGTAATCTATGAAGTTATACCTTGCCAAGACATTGCGGTGTATCGTACTTCATCGGCGACCCATGCCCCGACCTCTCCCTCTTAGCGCTCGCTGGGCGGTTCCTGGCGGTGCTTTCGGACCAGCATTTGGCTGATGAGAAAAATTCAGAATTCGCCTCATAATTACGACAGAAGCCAAAACTTACCGCTTCGCTTTGGGGATTCCGGACCGTCTCATCAACGCTTAGAATAAGGCAGGCGGCCTCAGTAGCGCTGCTAATAGCATTGACCTTGACGAGACTTGGTTCCCAGACGAAAGCCTCCATGTTGTCTCGGACACCTGAAGCCCCATCGACGTCGACTCCGTACCACTTTTCTCCACTGGCGTGTTTCATGCGCAACTTGTTGAGAATGTCGGTCGAATCCAGGCCCGCATTATCGCATATTTGGCGGGGAATTATTTCAAGCGCCTTAGCAAAGGCAGCAATGATAAGCTGGAGTTTGCCTGGAATGCTCAGGGCATGCTTGCGAATGTGAGCCGACAACTCCATCTGGATGAACGGGTCAACGGGTCAACGATCAGGACGATGACGCGTTCAAACGCCGGTTTTGCTTACCTCGATAGCCCCACCTCCCGCAACAACCTCTCCATTCCTCACGGCCCGTTTGACGACCATCAAAGCATCATGCAGACTGCGCTCGACTTCTTCGATAAATTGTTCAGCGCCGCCACGCAGAACCAAGGTGCAAGTCTTTGCTTTTGGACATCCTTCAAAGATGTTGTATCGTTCGCCCCCGATCTGCCGTTCCTCGAAGAGTCCACACGTTCCAAGGTGCTCCCTCCCAATGTCAGAACACGTTGACTGAATCGCACCACCGGTAGCCTGGACCACACGTCGTAGATCGCCAGCAGCAACACGACCTGCACAGAAAATATCCCGATCGGCAAACCATTGCGTCGCAAGATCTCCAATGGGCAGTTTGCTGAGGACGACTTTAGCACCCGTCTTCTCGATTGCTTGCAGTTTGCGATATATGATTTCCCATTCGGCATCCACGATCGCCTGATAGTCTGAGACCGCGTCGACGCGCACCTCAGCGTTATCCTTCTCCGCTTTAAGTTCCAGTTCGACGTTCAAGCACAAAATGAGAGGGTCAACAAATTGCTTTGGCTGTTGTTCGGCACCAGCATAGGTGAAAGTCTTCTTGAACGCGACACCCTTCACAAGCAGCGAGTCTTGCAGTCCTCCTCCAGCAACCTTCTTGACCCCAATCAAAGACTCATCGAGATCGTCTTGATCTAGACACTCAATAGCGTCTACTACCATTTTGGAGAAGAAAGGTTTTTCTGAGTGAATCAATTTCGACGACATTGAGGTTGAGGCACATTTGAGGAGTAGAGACCGGAACCGTCTGCATTATGTGGTGAGTCTAAAGTCACAACAGGCAGGAGAAGCTTTACTCTGGATCTGACTTGTCGACAATGACCTGAAGCTCCTTGATCTGGTCAAGGGCCTACGAGATTGTTGAGACGTTGTATTCGATTCACAGAAAAAAGTGACGCATACCAATTGAGACGCTTTCCTAAAACCTTTCATTATGATGTGCGGACTAACTCCCTCCTCGATAAACCCTCTAACTTCCTTCAACAGCTGCGCAGCCAGAAGGACGACACTGGTTGTACCATCTCCAACTTCTGCGTCTTGTGCTCGAGCAATATCGACCAGGGTGCGAGCGGCAGGGTGTACAATATCCAAAAGCTTCAGTATAGTTGCGCCATCGTTGGTGATTTGAGCTTCTCCACGATCATTTACGATAAGCTTGTCCATTCCTCTAGGTCCAAGGGTACTTGAGAGCGTCTCTGCGATAGCGAGGCAGGCCGAGATGTTGGAGAGTAACTGCGCCTTTCCCTGCGACGTGTCTGTACCCTCTTTCAGCAAAACGACGGTTGGTTGCTAGAAATAGTCGTAAGCTATAGCGTTATGGAGCATTGATATTACATACCATCGGTAGACCACGCTGCATTTTGAATAAGTGATCGATGATGACTTGATTAAAGGGCAACCCGTATACAAGTAAGTAATATTCAACTAATCTTCAAGGATTTCGGCGTTGTTTGTCGCTGTTAGGTCCATCATCGCGTTTTTGGTCGAAGTCCGACCGAAACGTCAAGATACATAAATGCTCCAGCAGCCTCAAGCACAGCGCCAGGCGCAGCCGTTTCAATGAATGGAGTGAACAATTCGAAGTTCAAGAAATTACAGGGAATCCATTTCTTCGACAGGGTAGTCAGCAGACGTGGACTTCAGTTGTTGGCCAGTAGGTGTTTTCTTTCAGAAGCCAGTTTGACATACCTTTGTGTTCATATATGCAAGCCCTATTTATTCACGAGGTGTGAACGACCTTGCAGGACCACGAGATGGTGGTGCATGGTTGGCTGAGGGGCTTGGACATATTTGGCGTTGCTGAGTCATCGGACGCGTTCTACTTAAGTAACTTCTTGGGCGCGTCCAATTGGCTCCGCACGCGTCTTCACTTCCACTACAACTATGGCTGATGCACAAATGCCTCCTGGATCCCCACCGGCGCCATTCTTCGCTAGCTCAGATGAGGAAGATGTTGCCACGTCAGAATTTGTGTCACATGCTGCTGCGTCAAGTCCAAGTTTACCTGAAACCCCACGAACTAGTGCTTCCTCGGCAAGGTCGTCACCACCTCCTTTGTTCCTACGTGATAGCGATGATGAAAAAGAGGAGCTCATGCCAGTGGACCTACCATCTTTTAGCGAGCACCTGCCGGCGATGGAAGACAACGATTCTGATATTGAAATCGTAGAACAGCCTCGTGGACAAGTGGACGTGCTGTCTCCCGCTTCAGCTTGTGCGCCTCCGGACGCAAACTTGCCTCCTCCAACCAACACCAGCAAGAAGCGTCGCCTGTCAGCTGACTCCCTTCCTCCCTCAAAAGCAATTTTCTCCCTACGTACCTTGGCGAACTCATCGTCCCAAATGCGTGGAGCAATGTTTCTGGGAAAGGGTATGTCGAAAAATGACGCTGTTCTTGTTAAGAGGGACAAAGAACACGTTTCGAAGCCCTCAACTGCTAAGCCGAAGCCAGGAAATGGCAAGAAGAAACCCGACGGAAAAAAACAAATAACACTGGCCGCGATGCTCAAACCTCAGCCTGCGAAACCCAGTAAGAAGAAGAAACCCGACAGCATCGTTCGTCTCGTCAATGGCAAAGGTTTCGGTGAGCAATTTGCGTAGTTGTGCTCAATAAGATTTTGAATGTCGTCAAGAGTTTGGCAGATTACCGACGGAGGTTTCTTGGTGGATAGCGAAATTACTCGAACTGGGTGAGTCGTCGATTCATTTTTCCAACACGATTCTAAATGTCGTTCTTGAGATATGGTCGAGATGCGCGGAATCATGACAGATTGCCCGGAAAAGCTTACCACTGGAGTCAGCCTAATTGTGACGCTTCATATATATCTACTTGCTGGAGCGTTTAAGCCGCTCACAACGTCTGGCAAAGACGAAGATCACGTGTCGTTCGGATTCAACGAGGGTTTCGAGACAGAAGATGAAGTGTGGGTCCCTAGCGTATACGAACCAATCTTGCTCTCGTTGCTAACGTCATAATATTTTAGTCACCTTCGAGAACGCAAAAATGCCACTGTAAAACTATTTGATGTTTTGGGATTGAAGCCTCAGACCGGTGCTCGTTCCAAAGGCAAGCGACCGCAGGGCAAGATCCAAGAGGAGTCCCTCAAACGACGATCAGGCAAGAAGGTAAAGGAGATTGTTGGAGATGGCGAAGAAATCGAAGTAGACGATGGGGAAGATCTCTCCAACAATGACATTGATGCTATATATACAAAGCAATTACTTCTATTTCGGTCACAAAAAATTGCGTGCTGACTGATTATATATAGGGCGCAACATAATGACCGCAGCATGGGTGAAATGGAACCTTCAGAATCTTTCAATCTAACTTTACGAGGTTATCAAAAGCAAGCTCTCTTGTACGCCTGTCTCAGATAGCGTCTATCTTTTTAATCCATTTCCTCGCAGTTGGATGCACTCTTTGGAGACTGGAGCCATCGACGCACGTGAAGCAACCTCTATGCACCCACTCTGGAGCCAGTCAGTGTTGTAACAGTTTTACCGACGTTCTGACCTAAAGGTAATGCAGATATACCTTTCCTCAAGAACCAGTTATGGATGGCGATACGATCGACTTGACTGCCGATGACAAATTATTCTATTTCAATTCTTACTCTGGCGAGTTGAGTTTGGACTTCCCTAAAGCCGAGAGGAATTGCAAGGGTGGGATTCTAGCGTAAGTATAGTATCGATGACACCCATGATTTGGTGCTAACCCATCTGTTAGTGATGGTACAGTGCCTTGTCTTTTTCTATTTCCTTTTGCTGATTATAGATCCCGGTTTTTGTGATAGAGAGTATGTGTCACATGTTTCCAAACTACAGTTTAAGGTGCTAATTCCTTCTTTCTCCAGTGGGCATGGGCAAGACTATTATGTTGTCTGCTCTGATACAAACAAGTATGCCATATCAAGACGAGGAATCAGGAGATATGAATGTGCATTCGAGAGCCAAGCAACTAAAGTTGAACAACGCCTTCCGTTCGGTGACCAACAGGAACTCACAGCCTGCCAAATCTCCATCTGCAACATTAATTGTTGCTCCCACATCTCTGTTAAACCAATGGGCAGAAGAACTCCAGCGCTCGAGTAAACCTGGAACGCTCGATGTCTTCGTTTGGCATGGCCAGAATCGACTTGATCTTGAGGCTCTTGTCGATAGCGATGATAGGACACTGAAAGTCGTAATCACATCCTATGGGGTTCTTGCATCGGAACACACCAAAATAAAGAATTCCCAAAGCGTCAAGCCACTAGTGTTTGAAAGTGCGTCAAACGAGCCTGCTCTTGAAATCCTGCTTGATAATATACACAGTCAATTGGTGGCGGGTCGTTCTCGATGAGGCTCATTCGTGTAAATCTCGAACGAGTAAGACTGCCAAGGCGGTGTATGCTCTCTCAGCAAAGCGACGATGGGCTGTCACAGGTGAAGTCTTCGCTATTCATCTGCGGAGTATTTCTGCTAATATGATAACCTAGGAACGCCGATTGTGAACCGGCTGGAGGACCTATATTCACTTCTGTAAGTTGACGTGGACTGCAACTAGAAAAGTCGCTCAACAATTGAATAGCAAGTTCCTGGATTTCAAGCCATGGTCTGAATTCTCATTCTTTCGATCGTAAGTTTCTTTTGGCCATCCCTCTTTTTATGCCACTTCATTGTTGCCTCGTCAGCTTCATTACGCTTCCATTCCTCGCGGGTGATGTAAAGGCCATTGAAGTTGTCCAAGTCATCCTAGAGAGCATTCTTCTTAGGCGGGAGAAGAACATGCTAGATACAGATGGAAAGAGAATAGTCGAATTGCCACCGAAGGAGGTGAGAGATCTTTTCAATGAGGGTTTCCGTTCTGATATTGCATTAAGGTGGTAACGGAAGAACTAGAGTTCACTCCTCTCGAGAGAAAAATCTATGACTCCATATACCACTTAGCCAAGCGCAATTTTGAGCAACTTGACGCGAAGGGACTCGTGGGCAAGAATTACACGCACATTTTAGCCATGCTTATGAGGTACGAAGGAATTCCTTTTCGAAAGAAAAATCCCCATTAATTTCCCTCGTTAATTAGATTACGGCGAGCAGTTCTGCATCCAACTCTAGTCTTGACTAAAGATGATGAGCGCGCATTATCTCCTGAAAATGATGGTCGAGTCGATGTCAACGACTTGATCAAGCGTTTTGTTGAAGACGGACAAACCACCCCAGGTGGTTCCAATGAATTCGTAGAAAACTTCATAGCAAACCTCAAAGGAGAAGATAATGTCGATTGTCCGATCTGCTTCAACGAAATGGAAGTTCCTATGGTTGTCCCTCGCTGCATGCATCAATTGTGCGTTTGTTTTCTTCGTCCTGCATTCACTCAATCTCTGACACGGCACGCTGTAGCTGTAAAGACTGCATTACGTCTCATATTGGCATATGCGAACAGAGAAGCCAGAAGTCGACCTGCCCTACCTGCAATAACGGTCCTATACAAGTCAGCTACTGAGCTTCTGCGGACATTTCGACCACAGTATATTAATCTATTTCTTCCCCGCAGAGCTCGGAACTGGTTGAAATTGTGCGAAAAGAAAAGAATACAAACTCACAGGCTTCTGAGCCTGACGTCGTCCTGCGGCAGAATGACTTCCAGTCCTCAACAAAGCTATCTGCCCTAATTCAAAACCTTCGTATGTGGTAACTTCAGTCTCCTTAGATTGTTTCCTCTGAAATAGGCTTCTGCATGTTTAGGCAAGCTGCGGACCCAAGACCCCTGTTTCCGAGCCGTAGTCTTCTCCCAATTTACTAGTTTTCTTGATTTGATACAAGTCGCGCTGGATCGAGAACGTTTCGACCACTACAGATTCGACGGAACCATGGACGTGAGGAAGAAAGGCGCTGCAATCAGTGACTTCAAATCTCCATCTCGTAAACCCAAGGTTCTTGTTGTGAGCTTGAAAGCAGGCGGTGTTGGCCTCAACGTAAGAAGATTGTTTCGTCTCCACTTGCGCAGGCTCATTTTCCCCGTATTCCAGCTAACAACTGCGAATCATGTATTTATGGCATGGCTCTTATTGCTATCCCGGGATACATTCATCCTACTGATATAATTTGGTAGATGGATTGTTGGTGGAATGCCGCAGTGGAGAACCAAGGTCTGCACTGTTCTACTACACCTAAGCAGTGCGCACTCACTCCACTGTAGCAATCGATAGAGTTCATAGAATCGGACAGGACAAAACGGTTTATGTCAAGCACTTCATAGTATGAACTCAGAACGTTTGCCTGCAGCCTCGACGCCCTGACGCATGGATATAGGTATCCAAAACCATCGAAAAACGGATTCTCCAGATACAAAAGAGGAAAACCGCTATCGTGAACGAAGCCTTCCGCGGGAGCGGAAAGGCTGATCCTGAAAGCATACAGAACCTCAAGATCATGTTTGGTGATGACTAGCTTTGGAATACCCGGTTTTAAGTAAGGAGGTGCAAGTGAAGCGACCATCTATGCCCTAGAGATAAGTACGTACAAATTATTGTTATAACTGTGATGCACAATTTCGCTATCGAGTTGAATCGTCGCGGCAATTCCGCCAACTTGGACCGTTTTCGAAACAGCTCAAGTCAAGCCTTGTGGGGAGGTTGCAAATGACTGCAGTATTCCTCGGCCACCATAATCCACTTCTATTCCAAGGCGGAACCCAGAACAGCAGGGATGAATTTGGTCCCGCTATCCAGCCACTTTGTAAGCCAGAATCATCAGTGAACTCGATTGGGCCAGCGTTCGCCAACTCGGACAGCACACTTTCCGATGTCACATCCCAAACGCGGATGGTCTCATCCTCAGATGCAGACACCAATCGCGTGCCATCAGGAGAAAAGGAGAGCGAGAAAATGCCTGCTGTATGCCCTTCCAAGGGACCGAGAGTGACCTCCCCCGTTCGAATATCCCAAATCCTGATAGTCTTGTCAACCGAGCCGGTGGCGAGAAGTTGGTTATCTGGCGAGAAGGAGAGGCAGAGCACAGAATTGGTGTGGCCCTCAAGAGGCCTATACGCCAGTTCTCCTGACCGCATGTCCCAAATGCGAATGGATTTATCACCAGACGCGGAAGCGAGGAAGGCGCAGTCTGGAGAGAAGGCGATACAATTAACGGGTCCCGAATGCCCTTTAAGCTCCACAATGGTAAATCCTGTCTCTACATCCATGACTTTGACGGTTTTGTCATAAGAACCAGAGGCAATGAGCAAGCCATTCGAGGAAACCGCAACCGTCGTGATCCAACTGGTATGGGGTTCAATTGGACCTAAGATGGTTTTACCGGTTTCAATGTCCCAGATTCTGATAGTTTCATCATAGGAACCGGACACAACCCGACGGCTGTCTGGGAAGAAGTAGACTGATGTAACGCCGTGCCTGTGTCCCTCGAGTGGAGGACGAGCCAGCTCTCCAGTCTCAAGGCTCCAAATGCAAACAGTTTGATCGTCGGACGCGGAAGCGACATACTTTCCATCTGGCGAGACAGCAACTGTGTCGATCCAACTGTTATGCCCGGTCATCTTCATTGTTTCAAGGCCACTATCTGCTTCCCACTGTCGGATAGTTTCGTCATCCGAACCGGATATAATGTGTCTTCCATCTGGAGTAAAACGTACAGACGTGACGCCGTCGTTGTGGGCTGTGAAAGAGAGGGCTTCGTCCGACTCATCTCTGGACTCGGCATCCCAAACACGGATTGTCTCATCACGAGAGCCGGACATAACTCGACGGCCGTCGAAGGAGAAGGAAACCGAAGTAACACCGTTGGTATGACCCTTGAAAGGCCCACAGATGGCTTCTCCGCAGGCTACGTCCCAGATGCGCAGGGTTTCATCGTGCGAACCTGAAACCAGTCGTTTGCCATCGGAAGAAAATGCGACAGAAGTCACACTATCAGTGTGGGCCTCCCATGGATCCCAAATAGCTTCTTCGACGGATAGATCCCAGAGTTGGATAGTTTCATCGTCAGAGGCAGAGACGACCAAATTATTGTCGGTCGGAGAGAAGGCCACACAGTTAACCCAGCTGGTATGTCCTTCGAACGGCCCCTTCACGATTTCCCCGGTTTCAACATCCCAGACACATACTGTTCGGTCGAAAGAGCCGGACACGACGTACTTGTCGTCGCCAGAGAAGGCGACCGCCGTGACTCCTGCTGTGTGCCCTTTGAAGACACTCGAAGTTATGTTGCCTCCCTCCTCCAAGTCCCACAGACGAATAGTTCGATCATGGGAGCCGGAAACAACGTATCGTCCACTGCGAGAGAATGCTACAGACGCGACGACGTTCTCGTGACCCTTTAATGGCTCTGCGAGTATGTCTCCACTTTCAGCATCCCAGAGTCGGACGGTCCAGTCGTCCGAGCCGGAGGCAACACAACGATTGTCTGCCGAGATCGCGACGGAGTTGACGGAGCTGGCGTGCCCTTCTGCCAGCGGCGTGGATACCAGATCTCCTGTTTCTGCATCCCAAACACAGACTGTTCTATCCCCCGAACCGGAGACGATGAGCTTCCCATCAAGTGAATACGCTACACAATTAACCGCTTTTTCATGTTCTTCAATGACAAATAGAATACGAGGCCAGTTCGTTAGATGCCCGGTTTGCAGCTTTAAAGTGCCTGGATATTGCGGAAGGAATCGTTGAGCGACCCTCGACCTCGAAGGTGCAAATGGGAGAGCGGAAAGATAGATATGGGGTGCGCTTTGCGACATGACTCCTCCAAATGCGGCAATGAATTTCAGGGCATCTTTTAAATACGATAAGAATTCGCCATCTTGGCTAGGCTAGAAAAAGTTGTCAACGACTAGATTCGTGCCGCAAAACGAATGACAGACCTCACACCACTCGTACACGGACGTCAAGAGGGGAGCAGCGGAATTCATGTCGTTAATAAGACTGAGAACTTCAAACCAATAGAGAAGTTTCTCGTATAGGAGCCCTTTGACAGTCTCAAATACATCAGGCTCGTAGGGAACCGCACGAAGATGGTCAACCCAAAACCGACACGCGTACGTGACGGCCGTAGTGATGTATTCTTGGATCCGGGATTCAAGGTCGTTGATTTGGTGATTCCGCACGTGAGAGGTCGGTAGCTGGCACATATCGAAATGAAGTTTTTCCTTCATGATTTCCAGGCACTTCACTGTCAAGTTGTGGTGTTGGGGGGTTTCTAAGAGGTGGAACGGCGGCGGGCACTTGTCTGTATCGAGGAGGAATTCGACAAAAGACTGGTGGTTGAACTGGAGGACGTCTTCCTTGTTCAAGACGGATTGGAGCCCGCGTCGAATGAAATCCAGCATGGAGGGCTCGACGCATAATATATCTATGCATTCACTCCGAGTCAGAGGTCTCCTGGCAAAAACCATGGCACCTGCTATAGCACGGAAAGATTCGAGAACTGAGGGACTAGGAAGTCGGAAAGAATTGTCCAGGACACGTGAATAGAGCAGGGCCATGTCGCCTAAACCTATGCCATTGTGTATGATCAAGTCTAATTGGCTTTTAGGCTCACCCTCCTTTACGAAGCCGATGAGCGTCTTGGCCCAGATGAACAATCCGGCCGCACGGTTGGTCAGCTCATCGATGATTTCGGCACCGGGCCAATCTGGTTCAAGCGATTCGGGATAGCCTTTGGTGATCTTCGCGAAACGGGTCTTTAGAAATAGGTGTATATCATCTGATGCTTGACCTTTGACTTGAGTTCCGGAAGATAGGTCGAGAGTTTCGGCGATGGGCGATAGGGTCCTTTCAATGTCGTCTTCTCCGCGACTAGTGACGATAAGCTTGAACTTGCTGGGTAAACGCGCCCAGCGTTTAAGGGTAGACAGTAGCCCCTCTCTGTCGGCAGATTGCTGGCCTCTGTTTCCCCCACATTCGTCGAGTGCATCGATAACAACGACCGGAAGACGACCAATCGGAATGTCATAAGAAGCGAGGAGTGGCTCCTCGATCAAGTTTCGGAAAATAGTCTTGACGTTGGAAGAATCAACGTCGACTTCTTCGTCTTCCAATCTTTCGATGACAATCTTGCGCACTGTGGGATAAAGACGGGACATATCAAAGGCTACGCTACGCCAAAGGGCATTCGGCGTCGATGTTGTGGATTTGGCCCGTTCAAAAATGAAGTTGGAACCCAGACGGTTCATAGCACGGAGTTTCTGGATGAGCGACCCAGCAATTGCAGATTTGCCCACTCCAGGAAACCCACGGATCCAAAGAATGTTGAGCGCCTTGAAGTCGTCGACCCAGTCGTCAATCGAAGACAGGACGTCCAATCTTGTCCCGCGCATGCATTCCGGAATTGTAGACCGACTTTCACGGCCTCTGGGTTTCAATTCTTGGAGGAGGACATCATCTTTCCTCGAACCTGGCATGCATCAGAGTTTGTGTGTTTGGTATTCACCGAGGCAACTTACTGATAGCATCAAGCAGGGTTTCTATAGTTGCCCCTGACTGGACAGCTACCCCTCGATCGAATTGCTGCTGGAATATCTCAAACCTTTTTTTGAGGTCGTTCACCTTCTCATGATCGACCGAGGAGTTGAAAAGGTGTGCTGAGGACATTTCGTACGTCAGAACTCTAATTCATAGAAAAGTTCAAATACATACACATTCTGCTCTTGTTTATAAACGCAACAATAAAATCTGTTGTGTCTTGCATGAGCGGCCGGACTTCCTCAATACATTTTCTTAATTGGTTGATCCTTGCGAATTGTTCCACATCTTCTATATAGCCTAAAGTGCGAGCCATGGATTCTGCAAGATTCACAATAACCTTATGGCATTTATCTTGCTCCAAAAGTTTCTGTTCCAAAATACCGATCAGTACGGTTCACCATGCAGTTAACGCGGCCTTACATGATAAACGACACCGACACATGCCATTACTGCCTTAGCCACAGGATCCAGCTAGGTAGACCATAGAAACGGACGAGTCAACGAAAACAATAGGGAGAACATACCTCGCCGACAGCAATCCCATAGCGTACCAAATCGTCTAAGAATCTCCTCGATTTCCCTAGACGATCCAAGACACTCCGAATCTCGCCCGCCTTGTCAGCTGCTACCTCTAGCATGGTGTGCAACGGGGTCGGGTCCTGCAGATGATAGTATCACTTATGCAAGCGCCCAACATAAAGGCTGCTCACCGAAACTAGTTCCAAAATTATGGAGGGATTTTGGCGCATGGGATGGTGTCGTTTTTCTCCGTCTAGCAGCAAAGAATTCTGGAGTTCGATGTGAGACAGCGAGGCTTCGGATAGCAGAGCATTCTTTGGCCAACGTCGACGCTTTCGAACTTGCACTACAAGTTCTGCACCTTGCCGAAGAGTGCTAAGGGTAATTGTTCGGAGATGTGACCAAGGGATAGTCTCAAAGATGACTGACAAATACGGTTCCAGCGTCCAGTGCACTGGAGTATCTGGTGTGCAATCATACTTGTAAGGCAGCTTGAGGTGTTCGCGACCTTTCACCAGCAATTTGAGGTAGACCGCACCCTTGACCTGACGATCCAATTGCACCGTGATGCCTACAACGGACTGATCAGATGGCAAAGGACACCACATACGAGAGGAACAAACCTGCTAAGTAAGCTGCTACATCACCGGGTGGTGGTGGGCTTGAAGGTGTGTTGAGGGTCGACGAAGCAGAGAAGATTGATATCGCTGGTTCTCCCCTATAGCCTGGATCTGGAGATGGTGGGTCATAAACCGACATCTATAGATGGATTCGACGTGGGCTCTTCTTGGCTTGGAGCGTGCTGCGGCTCGTGCGATGAAGAGGTTCGATAACGATGGCCAAGAGCAAGGAAGAGAAGTGACAAGCGCCGGACAAGTGTCGTGTCATCTTGGAGTGAAGCCCCGAGGTGATTTCGGACAGAACATTGATGGACTCGGCAGCAGTGCAGTGGCAGTGCAGAATATATGTGGCACGTGATGTCTAAATTGGCAGACGCGTCCGCGTGTGACCTGACTCGCCAACCAAACCCACCAAGCTGGCCAAGCTACCGCGATTCCTATCACTTACTCGCTCGTTCTTGTACAGCGGCCAGCGTCCTGTCATTGCTCGTCAGAACACAACGCCAACCATGTCCTCCAGCCGAACAGCGAAAGGAGGCTTCTACGCAGTCCACAAGGGCAGAATCCCTGGAGTATACACAACATGGTATGGTACACACCATATCAATCTCTCTATGCTGTGACATACATCAATAGGACCGAGTGTGAAGCACAGATAAAAGGTTTTCCAGATGCAAAATATAAGAAATTCCCGAATCAAAATCTCGCGCAAGACTTCGTGGCCGGGATTGAATCCACGGCTCCAGCGGGTCCATCAACTAGCACAAGTGAGGATGGTAAAGGAAAGAAACGTATTTTTTCCGAAGTTGAAGGCGAGTTTGGGTGGAGCGTGGTATACAGCGATGGTGCCTGCAAAGGGAACGGAAAAATTGGCTCAATAGCAGGCGTTGGTGTTTGGTGGGGTCCCAACGATGCAAGGTGAGCACCGTCTGCGTTCCTTGACATGTCTAGCACTTAATTATTAGCCTTTCTTAGGAATATTGCTGAGCGATGCCCAGGAGACCAAACGAACAATCGAGCAGAGCTGATTGTGAGGCTTTTGATTGAAGCTATTCTTCCCGCATTTTCACCTTTCCAGTGTAGGCTATCCTCCGTGTTTTTGAAACTACGCCAGTTAGCAAAAAGCCGTTACTCATCAAGACAGACTCACAGTATTCCATAAATTGTGCGTCACTCTGCATCAATGCTGTGGGTCTGCCTTATCGTGCCGTACAGGCTTCCAACGTTGGGTCAAAAAATGGGCAGAAAACGGCTGGAAAACTGCTTCGGGCGAGCCTGTCAAGAACGCAGGCATCATACAGTGCATCGCCAAACACTTCGAGATCCGCGCCAAAAGTGGTCAAAAGCTCTCGCTCCAGTATGTCAAAGGCCATAGCGGCGATGTTGGCAATGATGGTGCCGACGCTATGGCAAACCAGGGAGCATGTCTGCCTTTTGTTCCAGAGCGAAACTGGGAAGCTCTTCACACAGAACTGGATCAGATACTCAGTAAGACTGGTCTTGCAAACGAAGCCAACGTTGCACCTGTCGGGATACAAGGGCCAGAAGGCGTCGTTGAGGTAATTGAATTACCCACCAAAGTGCGGAAGGTCGCGACGGTTCCAGATGCGAAAGCCTTGTCCTCCCGTATGCAATCCTACTCTCGATGACAGCTTTTGTGTCTAAAGTTGGTACCTTAGAGCTCATATCGAAGGTTGAGCACAAGAACGGAGCCACTGTGGCATGCGCTCCGACGTCAGCGCTTAAGCCAGTGCCATCTGGCAAACAGCCACCAACTACACCTCTCAAGCCCTCAGCTCAGGCAAGTCCACAGCAATTGCCTGACAGAAATTCGGTGCCTTACAACTGGCCTAAATCACAACTGAAGGTTTTGTGTGCCATGCCGCCATTGGTTCCAATTCGCATCGAAGAGGTTAACGTGAATGTGAGCACCCGGGCTGTATTTCTTTCTGAAAGTCCTCACCATTAAACCAGGATTACGCTGACTGTCTCCTTGATGATGCGGACCTCGCAGATGAGTTGTCAGATTGACTTTGCACAGTTTGTTTTTCTGCGTGACAGTGTCGGGTGCATATTTCTTGACGAGCCTCTGTTCTCTGGCCTGAAGACCACTAGATTCATCATCATACATTATCAAAATTTGTACACTCGCTCTATGTATTTTTGCTTGTATTAGTGCATCATGCCTGTCCAAGATCGACTTCAGTGAAGAATCCTCCTGACTCTGACTGTCGCGTTTCCCAGTCGTCATGCCACAGACGGACACGTCTCTCCTCTGTGGAGGGAGGCAAATCTTTGAGACCCTTGACGACTGTTCTGATGCAGGCCTGTAGGGCAGCAGCTTGCTTGTCTTCACGGCTGCGAGGAGTTCTTATGATCACGGTATTGATCTTTTTGAACCTCGGGAGAAATTGGACAACATTCTGTCACGGTGTTTAGTGAAATTTGTCATTAGAATTGCTGCATATTTTACCTCTGGATTATAGGTGGAGATCTCGAAAACACGCAGGTTCGGGGCAGCTTTCACCATTCCTAGGAAACAGATATGACGATATTAGTTCAGGAAAGGCATAGTATCTGGCTTAAGGTGGTTGGTCTTACGTTTCATATAGCTTTCCTCTGTACAGAATCCGTGCATTTCTTGAACATCTGGGCAATGTTTTCCGATAACAGTAATGAGCTTGCTACCGTCTTCCGACGTGCAGCGCACAGTCAAAACGTGAGGGCAACTGCGCAGTATTTCGTGCCCATTGCCCGGTATTATCAGGGTGCGAATCTGTGGCAGGGTTACTCCTTCAAACCCGGTCTTCAAGGCCGTCGTCATTGCAGTGTGGGCGTGGAGAACGTGGAGGGTGTGCAGGTTCGGAAGTTTGCCCAGAGCTGCCGAGAAATTTGGAATGAGTGTGGCGGCTTGATATCGCGTAAGAATAACATGGACCTCTCTAATGGGGGAGGAAGAAACTCGTCTCAGCGATGCCGGTACCAATGTCGGTGTCAAAGGGTCTGCTCACCTAACAAAACCCGCCAATTCCGAATTTGCGGTAAACCCAGCACACTTGCGCAAAAGAGCCTCTCCATTATGTTTGTAGAAAGAGCCTGACTTGGTTTTCGCGGAAACGCGAGCAGAACAGCACGCTGTGAAAGATTCCCAAAGAACTGGTAAGAAGGCGCGTCGATACGCGACACAGACTTGAGAGAGGGCGCGAAGCGTGTCGGTTCTTTCGAGATACGTTTCTGGGAGAACTGGAGTGTCCGATGGTGCACGCGTAAGTGGTCCGATAGCCTGCAAGTTTTTCAGGGTCTCTGTCCAAAGTTCTGAGGGTAGGGAGAGTATCCCTTTTGTCGAGTTCGACCCAACCTTCTCGGAACGCGCTTCCGAGGATTGGTTCTTCTGCTTCTTGGTTGAGGTCGCCTCTCGAGGATCGTCCACTTCTGCTTCAGCGTTTTTGCGCTTTTGGGGAGGCATGATAGAAGCTTGGATTTCTGGGGTTGCCTCGCGCTTTGGTGCCCCCTGAAAGACGCTTGGCATCGGCTCTGAAACCAAACAGAACACCAGAGTTCTGATGACACACCAAGCGCGACTCTTCATTACCGCGACAGCACTCCGCTCACTGCCAGGCGCGTTGGGCGCTCTGAGACTACTGTGCAACCTCGGACTTGAAGCACCTTCTGCACCTTTGAAAGTACCGACCCCTCATACCTCCTCCTTTCCCTCCAACTTCGCGCATCTCGATCAAATCATGGAAAACGAACTTCTCATCGTCTGGCAGGTCGTGAACGAGTTGAGCGAGCAACTGGCTCACAACCAAAAACTTGCAAATTCTCTACAATCTCAGGCTGGGCTTCTGAAGGTCAGCTTTATGCCCCTGGAAAGATCCTGGTATCTAACATGGATGATGTCAAGGAACAAGCAACTCAAGCTACAGCTGGCTTCGCGTTGCGTCGTGTCAATGCGGATATCTCGAAAGGTGTTCTTCCAACTATCCACTTGCTAACAATAATACTCATTTGCTCACCAGAAACTTTCGAATCCGAGCTCGAGAGGCTAAATGCCCAAATAATTATCGAAAACCAGACGCTCCTCCATGAAAACAGGCAGCTAAGTCTGCTTTTGAAGGAGCATGAGACTACAATGGACACGATCATGTCAAAGTTCCGCAATCACGCAGTATGTTCCAGCTGGTCTCAGTGTGTTCTTAGCTCTCTAAGGCAGTTGTCATCAGCTCGCCGCTCAACAACATGAACTGACGCTAACAAGACACTACGAGACATTGCTGTCATCTCGCGAAAGCCAAAATCATTCTTTGGACCTGACAACAAACCCCAATTTGTACCTATCGCTCCAACGATTAGCTCACTACCTTCGTGGTCTCTTGAAGACCATGACAGGGGAGGACGTCGATATTCACCAAAATGTCGACCCGGACTACGATGGCTCTGGGTTTGGGGGGATAGATCTCGAAGAACTGTCGAATCTACTTGACACTTTGGAAGCCGCCAGTTCCCGCGAGAAAAGTCAGGACACTGTCCTCGGCAGTTCAGCAGAGGCCATTCCTTCACGGCACCTAGTCCCGGTGTACTATCTCTTCCCGCAATCTTGCTCTCCGTCCCCGACCAAGACTATCCGTTCTACAGTCGATTGTGCCGTCGCGCATACGGACTAAAGATGACAGGCCAAAGGCACCTACCGCCCCTACAGAACCTGAACAAAAGGGCCATTGGTAAAAGAGCTCTATGTCGAATCATGGCAGATGGACGCCGCACGTTTTCTGAACCTGGTCCGCCTCTCCCAGATTCCGCGTGATGAGCATCGGATTGGACGCCCATTTTTGCTCCTAACACCTGGAAGACCTATTCTCTAAGCTTTCCTGGACTACGATCGTCACTTGAGATTTCGAACTTCAGTGAGATTTGACCCTGTTGCGTCATTCACTACCATCCTGTTGCTCATCTCTTACACAGTGTGCATTAAGGGCGACGTACTACGTCTGAAGGTATGCCCTTCCTGAGCTTCAGACCCCTTTTCTGAACCGCCTAGGGTAGCCTACTTCGACTCCCTTTTCTAGCCATTTCTCGTTGGCCCCAAGTCATTGCCCACGATTATCTATCGTCACGACCCATGGAACCTGAGTCCTCCAGAAGCATGCCTTTGCTCAACCACATTGTTTATCCCTGCTGGATTCCCCTTTCCCTATTGCCCATATTCCTATTATTCCCATGGTGCTTTCTCGCTACTAAAAAGCCCGTGCGTTTCGAATTCAGGACGCACTCCATTCGCCAGATCTTTGTGTGCCCGTTCCTCACTCCAGAATGCCAACCTCACCTTTTCAAGGCTCTGCGCGACATTGGCAGTTCCCTCGATGTATCCACCTGCGCTTTTGGAGAGGCAAGTCCGATACCATCCTGGGTGCAATTCACCGGCTCTGAAGCATCTCATTCTCGACGGATGCGCAATTCTGCGCGGCGAGCTTCTCGACTGGAGAATGGAATGCATTAGAAGAGGATGCCGCTCTCGTTGGTTGCCAGGCGAGCGAAGGAACGTGAAAAGGCCTTGAAAGCTTTGGGCGGAGACGTGAGGTTGTTCGGCCGCATCCGTATCCAACGACAGGCACCAAAAAAAGCCCGATGCACCTGCTCGCGAAGAATCCGCTACAAAAAATACCAAGGCCGAGGTCGGAGGGTCTAGCGGCGGCGACCATATCACTCCGCAATCAGGGTTATTCTGATCAACCAGCAGCAGCGAGTTCCCAAGTATCACTCAGAAAGGTCAAAGAACGGAGAAGATCAAGCCCCATTCAAAAAATTCGTATCTACCTTCTCTCACCAAATCTTAAAAGCCATCTGCGTCACAGTGTCACCCCCGCGGTTAAACCAGACAAGTCATTCAGTGATTCGGGCTGAATTCGAGGCGGGGTGGGCGGAAGGTGTTTGCCTTGCTTCAGTCACACGAGCAAGGCAAAGGAATAGCGCTCGAAATGGGTTTCGAATGCATGCGAAACTCGTTGCGTCTGACGAAACAAACGAGGAGGCCACGAACCAGGTCTTAAAGGGTCTTGAAGATATTGGAATGATGACCGACGAACGTCTTTGCGATGAAGTTGGAAGATGGTTCCGAAATCTTGAGATGACGGCTCCTGTCAACTTTGGTTTCTGTGGCTCTAAGAGAGAAGAATCTCATGAACCCAAACTGCGGACATAGGATTGGTGTGGAGCTCATGGGAGATGATTTGTAGTCCTGGAATTGGCTTCTCTACATTTTGATCACCTGTATTCTCTTATCTTATCTTATTATTCCGTCGGTGGACTCATCTGCAGCTCAATCAACACTGTTGTTTTCCCTACTATACTTTANAAAGAGACAGAGGCGTCGCCTGAGCGGCGGCATACGGCTGGCGCAGATTGATGGTCGTAAGCTAGGTCGCTTTCCCGTGTGAATGGAGTTGCCGCTAAGGGAACAAGCTAAACCGAAGAGAAAACCAGTGAACAACCCGCAAACCCCAGACCAAACAAGAAATCCTACCCTTGAAACCCCATCATTATACCAACACCTCCATAGCAAACCGAAAAATAGAGTATACCGGGATCGAATGAGAAGGACTCTGGCTGAGCAGAAGGGATAGGGAACACTTGACTTTACCGACCGAATAGAAGTAAGTGGGCGCTCTCGGCAATTCCTCTCAATTCCTTCAGGGCAGAAGTACATTACCTGAACAATTGCAGCGCACGGCCACGTACTGGGATCAACAGTGGGCACCACGACAGCATCACATTCAAGACCAGGACTTACAGCCGGATGAGGAGTAGCCCCACGAGCAAGGGACGGTGGGATACTTTTGGCGGTAACTGACTGCGCGCGGGGTGCTTTCCAATGGGTGAGGTCAGAGATACGAAAGCAAATGAAGAATTGGAGGTTGGAACACACAACAGAGTGGCACGAGTGAACCTCAGATCATGGAAAACATTCTCCCACAGACCCCACAGAACACAAACAGAGCGATCAAAAAATAGACAACACATAGCAAGGGGATCCTCTGGTTTGCGAATGATCCGTAAATTATCTTCCCCTGTCATTAACTGTATAGTCGATATTCGGCTTCTCTGACTCTTGAATACTTGATAGGTGCTTCGCTTGTGGGCCTCAGTGCCGAGAGTCACGGTTACTTTGAATGCTTTCTCATTACTCACAGTGTACTTTGAGCATCTCCCAGCGGTTATTAGAGACGATTCTCCGCCAGGTTCCCGCCGAGAAAAGTCAGGACTGTCCTCGCGCAGTCAGCAGGGCCATTCCTTCGGCACCTAGTCCCGGTTACTATCTCTTCCCGCAATCTGCCTGCCGTCCCCGACCAAGACATATCCGTTTACAGTCGATTGCGCACGTGCGCACTACGGACTAAAAGATGCAGCCAAATGGCACCTACCGCCACCTACGAACCTGACAAAGGGGCTTTGGTAAAGAGCTCTATGTCGAATACATGAGATGGACGCCGCACGTTTTCCTGAACCTGGTCCGCCTTCCAGACTTCGCGTGATGGGCATACGATTGGCCGCCCAATTTTTGCTCCTAACACCTGGAAGCTATTCTTAAGCTTTTCCTGGCTACGATCGTCACTTGAGATTTCGACTTAGTGAGATTTGATCCTGTTGCGTCATTCACTACATCCTGTTGCTCCATCTCTTCAAGTGTGCATTAAGGGCGACGTACTATCGTCTGAAGGTATTGCCCTTCCCTGAGCTTCAGACCCCTTTTCTGAACCGCCTTAGGGTAGCCTACTTCGATCCCTTTCTAGCCATTTTCTCGTTGGCCCCAGTCTTTGCCCAACGATTTCTATCCGTCACGACCCATTGGAACCTGAAGTCCTCCAGAGCACTGCCTTTGCCTCAACCACTTGTTTATCCCACGCCTGGATTCCCCCTTTTCCACTATTGCCTTCATATTCTGTGTGTGTGTGTAGGGTTTCGTTCCTGGACGACCCATCGCCAGATCTTTTGTTCAGGCCAGTCATCTTACCCCCTTATACCCAACACGCAACCATATGTCTTCCGCCGATCCGAAAGGCGACAATTCACTCACCAACGCGTCACCACCTCGCCTGCCTACGCAGAAGCTCACTGCGATCGCCCGTCTCAAGTCTTTTGGAGGGAGCTTCGTTAACCGTCGGAAGGAACCACCCATCGTGTTTCCGCCGCCCTCCTGGGAGCTCAATGATGACCTCCTCGGATCTTCACGGGTTACTCCTGTTGCCCTGGCAGAATCTAACTTCGAGGATCCGCCTCCTCCAGAGCCCATCTCATTTGCGAAGAAACTTCGAGGTCTTATCGAATCGCTTCCATTGCCTGGGACCTCCTCGTCAGCAACTACAGCAAATGCGGATACACAGGGAGTCGAGAGCCACTCAGCACCCCCTGTCCCTCCTGGGCTTGACGAAAGCTTAGTTCGCATGCTCTCATCGGGGGAGCTTATGAATGGCAAGCTCAAAGAATCATCTGAAGCTGGTCCAAGCGGCGAAGGTAGCCCTGGGGTATGGAATATTTTAGCCGGTCTCAAGAAGGATGGGGGGAAGGAGGGAGAGTCTGTCTCCACTTTAAGCACGGTTGAGGAGGATGAAGATGGACTCATGATGTACGCGCCATTAGAACCCAAAGACGACTCCCAACTCCAGCTTGCCGAATCGGAAACCATCCTAGAGTGTGTGGACGAACCAAACACAAGCACGAGCAAGCCGACTACAAGCAAGCCGATCGCACCTAGGTCTGGGTCCTCGAAAGGGAAGTCTCCTGAACGACACAGTGAGCAAGTCATCGAGAAGCACATCTGGGTCCCCTCAACGACGCAATTGTCGTTACTCACAACGTGGTGGGGTTATCGCCTCTACCTCCCACCTGCAGTCATGGTTAAACTCAACGCGACATCCCTCAAAGCGACGGCACGCGCTGCTATGATTACGACCGCTCTGAAGTGGTTGCTTGACAAGATTCCAATGATGCTAGTCCCAGTGCAGTTCAGGCCTGCTGTTACAATTTTGAAACGAATGAGTCCTGTTACCAGCTACATTGGTGTTTTCATTGCATGGAGTTGGGATCGGATACGATCTCTTGACAAAGGCAAGTGGTCTTTCATAGGAGCATACCTTCCAATCGTATGATTTTCTTATGGTTCGTCTCAGGAAACGGAGTTGTTTTGACGGCAACATGGGTACTTCCTGTTGCCTTACTGCCGATGAGTTGGGATGCTGGGGACATTTATCGACCGATTGCTGCACCGACCCCAGAAGAAATTGCCGCTGCACAGGAGGCAGCAGCGAAGGCAGCAGCGGAAGAGGCCGCCAAAGAGCAAGCCAAAGTGGCTTCCGCAGATAAAGAAAAACAGAAGAGATCATTTTTCCGATGGTGACTCTAGGACAGGGTAGGACTTCCCACAAACTTTACTCATATCTTAGATCTAAACGTCCTCTTAGGACGCGGTTCGCTACTGGTATTTTTTTGGACATGTATGGGAATATAGGGTTAATTACCGTGCGCAATCCGATTATATAGCACCTTAGGACGAAAGGTAATTACTACAGGGCGGAATAGAGGCAGGCGGATTCCGATTTCCGTGCATTTTCCTTCTTGGGAAATTATTGCAACCAGTGTGGCGCCGCGGGACGATCCCGACGGCCTCAAAGTCACTCAACTACGCCTCAACCTCAACATCCCGAAGCCGAACTCATCCCCGCAAATCGTGGTGCGTTCTATTGCTTCCTCGAACCGTCGACCGTTCAGAGAGAATTTTAGTAATAAATTACCTAAAACAAGATTTCGTTTTGCCTCATCAAGCACTTACACAGCAGAAGCGGTTGACGATCGAGAAGTGCAAGCAATTCTTTAGAGGATCATGCACCACGTACCATGGTCGACCCGACTCAATCCTCCGACCCTGGGTGGTCAGGTAAGGAGACAGGCTAAAGGGGTTTGAGGATCCGAGCGTCGTCTTCTAAGCATCACGCTCGAGTCATAGAGCAAGCCCACGAGAGCAACTATAGCTCGCCCCAAATACAAGCCTACACCCTGGTACACGAGCTCGGAAGACCTATTCGTATTGACCGGATCACTGTCCCCACCCCGAGTAGCCACGAGGCTGCCTATCCCAAACCTCTCCCGCTTCATCGCCAGAGGTCCACGCAGAACAATTTCACTCCTTCATCTTGGACGTCCACGCGACGGATAGATAAGACGACACGCGTGTGGCGTCGCGCGGTGCAGCGCGCCTCGAGGTGCTGCTAGACGCTCAGACTCCTTTCATCCGGGGCAAGGTGGGTTTCCTGTTGATTCTGCGTTCTGGGAACGTGGCTGGGGCAGGGTGGATCGGAGGAAGGGTAAATTCGTCATCCGTTCACCCATGCCTCCGCATATGACCTTTGTATTTTATTTAGATAGTGGGAAATGAAACTTCGAATTCATCCTGGGTGAGGGAGGATATGGAAGCCGTTAGCATCGAAGCGTTCCAACTTCTCCAGCTCCTGCTCATTTAGCCTCCAGAAATGAAAGATAACAAACCTCGCGTTGTGAGTGCATGACACGAACTCCCGTCCCACCTGACCGTCTAAACCCTGGGCCGAGCCTGGGCAGCCGCGCACGCAGGCGCCTTTGTGAACACGCAAAGTGGTTCTGCAAATAACTTTGACGGAAACGCGTAAAGATAGTGTGCTAGAGAAGTGATAACGCGTCATAGCCCTTCGGAACGCTGACAGACTGACAACCCACAAGAGGAACAAGGGTTCACTTGTTATCTCCTAAGCTCAGACTGCCTAAAATAAAACGACGATGTCCGACGTCGAGATAATCAAGGACAGATACACATCGATGCTATCCATCGAGTTATCTAGGCTTCACGCGGGGTTAAAATCCGGGAGGTTGACATACTAATCTCGTACTATTATTGCATCGATTGCGCGAACGGCGGGTGATCTCAGAGCTTGTGCGACGTCAGGCAGCCTCTGCACAGGCGCGCTCTCGGGACCTCTCGGAATTCCTGTACGAAGAAAGGTGGGTAGGTGCCTGTGCTCACTAACAAACAGCGCCACGAAGCCTATATTTGTCCCTTCAGCGCTGCTTTTTGAGCTGATATCTGACGAAAGAGTCATAAAACGTCCTCGATCGTCGCCGTCGGCCCACCCGAACATATGCTGTACTTATCGCGATGCCGTGCCCTCGCTATTCATAACTCTTGAATCAACGGACAAGTGTGGCGCTGTGTTGAGCGTAACGTACACGGTCTTTGTGTTCTAAACTTCGAAGGTTCCCGCCGCGGCGAGCCCGAATCAATCATAACAGTCCAAGGCCGCCGGGACGCGTTTGTCTGATTGATGTGCTCTTTGTATACTGACTCAACAGACTTCTACAGATACAGATACGGATGTGTATTCAAAGCCGGGCCCAGTGAACGGCCAGTAGGAGCCCAGAGCAGTCCGGCGCAGAGTTTACGGGAGCGTAGCGCTCACCGCTCACCGCCCGCCCATCGCTCGCGTAGATAAAGATCGACGTTCATGACGCTAGAGGATTCATACGCTTTCCCCGAATATCGCGCTCAGAGCGCACGCCGCGCGCCTCATGCGGCAATAATGTCGAGCAAGAGACTCTCGCAGAGTTGATAGTTGGACAATGAACCAAAAGCGCACCGCGAAAGGGAACATCCCCAATCTGTACGCCCAGGCCCTCGTCCCCTTCAACCATCCCCTTCAACTCAACAAAGAATCATCGTACTTGCTAGTTACTACACCCCTGCCTCTGACTCTTCCGTCCTATATGATCGCGCGAACCTCGCACCAGGTCCCCACTCCCAGCCTGGCAGCACCGCATTCTCTACTTAGGCCAAGGCAAGGTTAACCTCACACCCACACGCCCGTCACCCACCTTCCTTCGCGGGTGGGTGAAGGGGGGCACGCCGCACCCTTCGCAGAGTCAGGCTTCAGCCTGTGAGAGACTGGCCGTGAGCCATGAGTGAGTAACTCGTTGGGTCTGGAGCTGTGTCGGAATTCGGAAGGTTAGCGCTGGGAGGACGGCGCTTGGAGATAGGGGAGGGAAGTGGGGAAGGAGGCAAGGCTAGAGAGTCCGAGCCAAGCAAGGGTTCAACGTTCAGACTCTTCAGTGAGATGACGCGAGCATCGAGAAGGGGATTGATCATTGGTAGGAAGGACCCTCGGACTCACTTGCAGCGTAGTGGACACTTCGTCTATTTCTGCACTGACGAAGAGCGTCTGGAAGCTAGTGGCTGGGAGACCGGGCTGCCTATCTAGACGCTCTGAGAACTTCGCGGGGTTCGTACGGATCCTGTATCCCTTGGCAGGTAGAATTCGAATCGCTATGTCATGGTACACGCTATGTATAGGTGTCCATGAGAATAGGAAGAGGAAGAAGGGAAAAGGGAGACACAGACAGGAGAGCTTCATGCTTTGCGCACCATTCGAACGCCGTAGGCTGAGTGAAAGCCTGTTGGACCCGCAAAGTTCGAAATCACATTCGCGTTTCTTTTCGAAAAGGATTGAGCTAAACCCCAGCAGCTCTTCCTGTTCCTGTCTAGAAGCCGAAAATCTGTCCTCTTCCTGGATATGCTTTTCAGGTTCCTGGGGATTCGCCAATCGCCTGTACTTAGATGCGGGGATTGGCTCTGGGTTTGGTTATCAGAGTGGGGGCAGACGCAGGGTCGGGCGCTTCAAAGCCTATTTTCTGAGGATTGCTCAGGGTAGAGGTACCAAAGGCGTCTTTCTGCCTCTCGTCTCTTTGTTGTTGAATGCCGTATGTTCGTGTTCATTCCACTAGATTGAATCTTGTCCACCGGCGACTCATCTGTCTGTCCTCAATAGACGGAGCAGGAGCAGTGACCTTCATAGAACAGAGTATGTTGCATTATCGGGGACACTAAACGCAAATGAAAGATAGACAAAAGAGCTTACAACAAGATTCGAACTGAGACTCTGACTCTTGTCTTGTCTTTTGGAGTCGAAACAAAAGGAATCCAGTTTCCGAGAAAAAGAGGCAAGGGAATTCCGGCGGTGCTTGACGGCGAAGTGGCGCGAAGGTGCAGAAAACGTGGCGCTGCGGCGTCATGTCTAACTCCAAAGCTTGCACAGAGTGCTGTGAAAGGGCGATAAGGCAATTCTGCCGTCGCGAACCTTGAGACTAGGGTGCGCAGCACCTGCAGGCGCTAATGAACGCTATCGGGTATCTGGAATTGCACTTTCATGGTTCATTTCGTTCGATTGTGGACTGTTCCTTCGTTTCCGACGCAGTGCATGGACAGAAAGCGCAGAGCCAGAGATATGCGGATACGGGTTGGCAGTTGCGGCGCTAGACGTCAATGCCGCGAAGGGTAAAACGGTTTACGAGGTGTTTTCTCAAGGGTGTGTACTTATGGACGATATGGTCGAGTACGTACGGGTCCGACCCTGGTCTGCCGCGAACGCCTTCAGGACGGCGATGCCGACGTTTAAGGGTTTGACAGTGGGAGAAAAGCGCACCAAGCGTTGAACACCCAGTCAGACAGAGTTCCGCAACCGGAGGCATAGAGGATTGACATGGCCATGCTGCAAAGCTATGTATTCCGTAGGGATCACAGAATAGTATAGAGTAGGCAAGGCCCAGCGGCATGACAGCAGAGGGAAGCCTAGTTTGTGTTGTGTGTACGTATAGGAACGGACTGCAGATGGTGATGAGTTGGAGTGTGAGAGTGCGAGGGCGCTGTCTGTCAGTTGCCTCGTCTGCAGCCAGAACGTTCGAAAGGTGGGCGGGCATGGTTGAATGTTATCAGAACACAATGTGGGCGCAGCGGAGGACGGCCAGAAGGAGGTGAAGACGGAACGGGTGTGGGAAAGCTGCAGCCAACTTGCGGACATTCATTGGAGATCTGTGATCGGGGGCCGTCGTGAGTTGCCGGGCCGCTGATTGGAGGATAAGGAGCGCGGGGATTGCCGCGGCCGGGGGCAGAGCGAGCGTCCTGTTATCTCTGCGCTCCTCGCAACAACCAAGAGTTGCCACCTCCTCGCCCCCCTTATAGCCCACCATGCTCACCCTCCGTCCCCTCCCCCTGCCCGCTCCCCGCGACTTCCCAATGGCTCACCGCCGCGGCCGCTCCCGCCAGGTATCCTCCACCGCACTCGCACGCCAGGCCTCGGAGGAGCGTCGCTTTGTGTCGTGTGAGGCCATGTCCGAGAAATGGGAACCACCGCCACCCGTCGACACGGTGGAACAAGCGCTCGAACGCGCACACGACTTCCCATTTTCAAATCGTCCCACACAGCCCGATTCCGCCCCATCTTCGTCCAAACACGGCGTCAACACACCTTCCATTCATACCACCCACATCCCGTCAGACGAGACCACAACTCCCGTCGTCTCGCCACTACCCATGCGAGTTGCCTACGCACCCCCCTTCATGCGCTCAGAGTCGCCCTCACCACCCAGCTCAGCGTCCATGTCACCCGACTACTACGACTCACCGCCCTCGCCCCCACGCTCGCTCGAGGACCAGGTGCATGTGGCATATGCACTCGACGACATCCACCTCGCCAAGATCCTGCTACTACGACTCAAGGGCATCGAGGTCACCTCTGACGACGACCCACGCATAGCAGCTGTGCAAGACGAAGACTTTGATTTTTGCTTCGTGCCGAACGGACGACTCATGGACGACAGAGATGAGATGATGGTTAAGGAGATGCAGGCACGCGAGGTTGAACGGATAGAGGAATGCAGGAGATTAGAGAGACTCAGAACATGTGAGCGAAAGTGGGAGGAGGAGAAACGGCGGATGCGGGAGGAACGGTTGGCCGTTTTGCGGAGAAGAGAGAGGAGAAGATTCGAGGAAGAAGAGCGGAAACGGAGAACAGAGGAGCAGGAGAGACGCCGGGCAGCAGAGGAGGAACGACGACGGGTGGCAAAGGCGGCTGAGATCCAGCGGGCAGCACAGCGGAGTCGCGCCAGAGTAGACCGCAAGGTCGTCAGCTACGAACACCTCTCCAACGCCGCCAACACCCGCACCGTCCAGCAGCAGGACCAGTTCGTCTACGACTTCATGCCAGCGAGCTCGTCGTCGCGTGCGCACAAACCACGCACATCACCCTCACCATCGGTGCCCATATCCCTCAACACCCGACCCATATTCCCCACACAGACCTTCGACGACGCATGCTCAATACCCTTCACAGACGTGCTTAGGAGCATGGAGGGTGCTCTTTTTCCCATCACCAACGAGGAGCGCATACAGCGACAACGCTGTGCCAGCCCCGTTACCAGCCGATCACGATCACGGACGCACAGCCAGCCGAAGCAGCAGCGGAGAGACGCACAGCTGCTCGACGCCCTCCTCGCCGACATCCAGCGGAGCGACGAGGAGCGCAGGAACCGCAAAGGCAAGCAGCCCGCCGAGCCCCGCAGACCACTCCCATGTCTCGCCTGCTCGTCCACCACCCCCCTCTCTTCCCCAACCTCCACCATTTCGTCTTCCTTGTCCTCCTCCGTGCCGAGAACCTCATCCTGGCTATCATTTCGCGGCGTATCGTCTGCGTCATCCTCGAGCACGGATCTCACAACACCCTCGTCGTCCCCTATCAGCACCCCCAAATCGGCCTGGTTTATCTCTTCGAGGCCCAAGTCATGGATGTCTGGGTCGGGCCTCTCGGACTCTTCCATTTCTTCACCGCCCCCCCTACGTCATTCATGTCGACCACGCACCCGCTCTACGCCCATCTCCCTCGCGGACGGTCCACTACCCCTTCCACAGCCGGTGAAGACCGCGCCGATATCGTACCCCGGGAGGCAACGCAGCTCGAGTCAGGTCAGGGTGGCGAAGGAGGGCGCTGGTGCTCTCGCGCGCCGCATGTCCAAGTTCGTCGAGCTTGCGCGGGGATTCCAGAATGCGTACGTGACGGCGGCGCTGTTCAGCGTGTCGGCCTCGAACGACTTGTTTGACGATCGCGATCCGCTGGCTTATGAGGTGCATTCGACGAAGCAGGATACGCTGGCGGTCGCGCAGGCGCCGAGACCTAAACTCCGGCCGGCGGGAAGTCGGGCGTCTGTGCGGGACGTTGCGAAGTTCCTGAGCCTAGTGGTACCCGCAGTTGCCTCAGGTTTAGACGAACGTTCTACCTCACCATCTCATGATATTTCCACTCCCTGCGAGCCCCTACCACGCTACATCCCACTCACCTGCCCCTTCCCACCAACTGCACCTCCACGAACGGCCCTCCCAGATCCGCTGCCCTACACCCTCCACTTCAAACCCATCCCCACGCCCACCCGCTCGCCCTTCCGCTTCCACGCGCTCGGATCCGAGCTGCACACCATGTACCCTGCCTCCGAGCCTGAGCCGTGCCCCCTCTCGCCCGGGTTGGGCCAGATCACTTGGAGAATAAGGAGCGTCGGAAATCCGGCGTACCTGCGCCTGAAGGCACTGCATAATGTGGTGTGGAGGCGTGGTGTGAAGTGGGAGGGGTGTGGGCGCGAAACGGCGCTTGGGGGTGGGAGAGAGCGGGTGGTGGGTGTTGCGTATGAGGGTGTGGGGAGGAGTTTGTTGAGTCGCGGGTCGGGGTTGGGCCAGCAGCAGCAGCAGGCGCCGGTGTTGATGAATGGTTGTTAGGCGCGTGAGGTGGAAGGAGGAAGAGGAAGTTGCTGCTGAACTTTTCGAACGGTTTTCTTTTGAGGACGACACGGCTGCGGGGTGTGGCGATGTGATCTGGATAGAGTCACTCGCCTCGTGCATGTCGTGTCGCTGCCGCCATTGTTCTTCATTGTTCTTCGATGACATTCGCCGTTCTTCTTTCGTCTCTGACGTTCCATGCACACGCTATTGCATAGTGTAGATGTTTCTTCGTGCAACCTTATAATGGGTTTCTTCTCTTCTCTCTTTCCAGCTTCTATGCTCAATTTCTTTTCTTTGCTCGATTTCTCTCTCGCACGGTGTATCGTTTACATCTCACTGGGTTCCGGACGTCTTTGCTCTCTTCTTCACTGTGTACTTCTTCCCTTGTACCATTCCACATCGCTTTGATTCTGAAGGATCGGAGTCCTATTATGCCTCCGTCCGGCTCGCAATGTCTCCTGTCCCTCGATTCCATTTCTCCACATATGCTCCCTATTCCCCACCCCCGAGGCTCCTGTACCCCACCCCCGCCTCCATTTGGGTTGTCTCTATCGAGTCGCCCCTATCGCCCCTCAGCTTAATCCCTCCGTATCCCTCGGCGCGCGCCACTAGACTTCCACCCCCAATTCCGTTGCCTTTGCAACCCTATTTTGCACCCTTACCCACCCCCAGTCCCGCTACTTCTTTGCAGCTTTGCTCATTTCGATTTTCCGTCAACGCATATTGCATTCGGTTATCTATAGAGATTGCCATTTCCATGAATTCCGCAAACCACCACAGCGCATTATGTTTTATATATGCCATGCTACTTGCTTATTGTTGGCAATACATATACATTTGCATCGATGTTTCTGCTCTGGATCCTAAGCATGGTGGGTGCGAGCGAAAGGCCTGTGCCTGTTCTTTGGCGTTCGTCTAGAAATCAGATAACGATCACCCAAACCCGACATTACAGGGTGATTATCCTGTGGTAAGGATAATTTTGAAGTCCTTGACTCACCACCTGCTATGTACTGTATGTTCTAGCACGCGATTCGGTCCCGTCACTCGATCTATTTATTCAGGACGGAAAGAACGGACTTGAGCTCAATTGCAACGTTCTTCTAACTCTCCTCTCTCGCAAGAACATTCACCCACCAAAACCGCATCCCCAAGGTCCAACCGCCAACGGAACACTAGAAATCACGCTACAACTTCAAGATCTACACACAACGCACAAAACCCGCCCGTATTCAAAAGAACCTACAATCAGCAATCACGCCCCCTCCCGAGTCCTCATCGGCCAAAAAACAAGATGCCAGACACCACCTCAACAGGAAACTCCCCCGACGCGCGCGCACTATCCGGAGCACCCTCTTCCCAACCCCAGATCTCGTTAACGTTCCCGAACTTGCCAACTCAAACGCAAAACACCCAAACGGAACCGGCAAACGCCCTCCTCGCGGCAGACGCCCTTCCCACCGCAAAAACCCGGGACCTGGATCTGTCGCTGGCAGAAGACGTCCGCACATACCTCGCCAAAACCCCGTTCGCCAGCACCGAGGTGCGGGCGCTGTCTGGGGGTACGGCAAATTATGTGTTTCGGCTGCGCTTGAAGGTGCCATATAAGGGCAGGGAGACGCTCGTGTTCAAGCATGCGAAGCCGTACGTGAAGGATTACCATGCGCTTGCGTTTGGGCTTGAGAGGCAGGTGGGTGCTTCGACTTCAACTTCTTCCCAGTTGCTACTCTACCTGGGGTGGAGTGGGGTACGAATTTGAGAAGCTGACTTTGTTTTCTGCTTATCTTTCGCGTCTTTTCTTCCTGCGTCGGGCGCTGTCCTGCAATCCTGATTATTGCCCGCGACGTTTCTGGAATACCGCGGACGCATTTCGCGCTCTGTTTTGGGGATTCGGCCGTGCAAAAAATTTACACTTGTACACAGATCTACGAAGTCGAGGCGTTGCGTCGCGTACGCGCCTGGGAACCTGCTGATTCGGTCGTGACCGTGCCTGAGGTGCACCTCTTCGACGAAGATGCCCACGCAATCGTCATGGACAACGCTGGTGCCGACTCGGTGGCGCTGAAGGACTTCATGAAGCAAGGTAGGCCGTCCTTGGAGATGGCGGAGCATATTGGGGCAGCTCTTGGGAAGTTCCTTGGAGGCATGCATCGGTGGGGTAAGGGCAACGAGGAGTTGTGTGCGTCGGTGAAGGGAAACGCACAGGCGAAGGCGATGAGCGCGTGGGCGTTCTATGGGAGGCTCAAGGATACGTTGACCGGTGTTGCGAGTGATGTTCCGAAGCTTTCTGACCCGCTGTTGGAGGTGGACGAAGATGACTTGAAGGTGATTGACGCGCTGGTTGCAGAAACCACAAGTGCAATCATGGGCGTAGAAGACTCAGTAGGTTGTATATCATTGGCCATGCTTTACACTGACAAATTTTCCAGTTCGTCATGGGTGATTTCTGGCCGGGAAACTTGATGGTCGCGCTGGACGAGGGCGGCAACCTGAAGCACATCTACGTTCTCGACTGGGAGCTTGCAAAGACCGGGTTGACAGGGATCGATGTTGGGCAGTTCTGTGCCGAGATACACCTGCTGAGGCGATTCCATCCAGACGTATGCACAGAGACGGCTTCACTGGTACTGGAGAATTTCTTTAGAGAGTACAAGCAGCACAGCGAGCCCGAGGTTGAGGACGTGAGGAGGGCTGTGGTGCAGTGGGGCACGCATCTCGTCGTTCTCGCTGCCAGAGTCCAGTGGGGAGAAAAGGAGCTGACGCGGGAGGTCGTGCTGGAGGGCGTGCGGACGCTGGTCGACGGGTACAAAGCAGAGAGAGAGGAACTGCGGAGGTCGGTGGTCGGCGAGATGTTGTAGAGAGAATGCCTAAATAGGAAAGTGTGTCCGAACTCCGACGGAGGAGGTTGAACGGAAAACACCCTGCTGCTCTGCGCGCGAACACGATCATGGACTCTAGTCCAACTGAGCTCTATCTGCCCCACACGTTTCCCTATCCAATAAAGGTCACCTCCCTCGATGCACAGCCAAAGTCCGAGCTTAAGCGCGGCACTCGTCTCCTCAGCTATTCCTTCGTATATCTCCCACCAACTCCGGATGCACAGCCAGAGACGCGGTTCGGCACCTGGGACTCCGCCATCGAGGGCACCCTCAGCGCCTGGAATATAAAGTCTGGCGATGTCATTTCACAGAAGAAAGCTAAAGACAAGGCCGTCGTTGTCGTCATCGAGCCGTGCAAACACGGCATGCAGCTTGGCGGCCTCTGCGTGCTATGCGGAAAGGATATGACCAAGTAAGTCGAATCTGCACACGAGATTATAACTCGAGAAAGAGAGTCGCGTTGCTGACCGTTCCTCAGCGTTGATTACACGGGTTTCTCTGACGCCTCGCGTGCGTCCATCCAGATGACCCACTCCGCGTTCGGACCCACTGTGTCATTTGAGGAAGCCCAGCGCATCGAACGAGAGACTGCCGAACACCTTCTCAAATCTCGAAAGCTCTCTCTTATCGTCGATCTTGACCAAACCATTGTTCATGCTACAGTTGACCCTACAGTCGGCGAATGGATAGCAGAGGGTGAAGCATGGGAGTTAAGGCAGACTAGTAAGGCGCCGCCGACTCCCAAAGAGTCTGGCGAGACTCCAGACGACGCCGACGATGAGTGCAACCCGAATTGGGAAGCCCTCAAGGACGTGAAAAGCTTCAGGCTAGGCCCAGAGTCTTTCGGCCCTCCAGCACTGCGTAACGCACATCGAGGCAAGGGCAAGCAGAAAATGGTCGAAAACGAAGGGTGCATGTATTACATCAAGCCACGGTGAGCGGACTTCAACTTTCCTGCTTTGCGACCACCTTATCAGTTCAACCCCTCTCTCAGTCCAGGATGGAAAGACTTCCTGCGTGAGACAGCGAAGAAGTACGAGATGCACGTATACACCATGGGAACCCGAGCATATGCGGAAGAGGTGTGCGCTGCAATTGATCCGGATGGAAGTGTTTTCGGAGGACGAATCTTGAGCAGAGACGAGAGTGGCAGTACGTCCACCAACTCGCCAATTTGAAACCGATTCCCATTAATTGCCATTTAGGTTTAACACAGAAAAGTCTGCAAAGATTGTTCCCCTGTGACACGTCAATGGTTGTGATCATTGACGACCGAGCTGACGTATGGGAGTGGAGTCCAAATCTTATCAAGGTTATTCCATGTACGTTTGGTGCCTTTCTTGCTGTTAGAATGGATATTAATCTCGGGACAGACGACTTCTTTGTCGGAATCGGCGACATCAATTCATCTTTCCTGCCTAAAATTGAACCGTTAACAATCGCCGTACCAATCTCAACCCCAGATGTCAAAGCTACCGACGGGCCAAACGGATCATCGAGTTCTTCAGTAGACGCCGGGGATGTACCACCTCCTACTCCAGTCGATACATCGCCATCGATCCCCCTGACGCCAGCTGAAGTTGAGAAGGCGGAGCTGGAAACGACTGTTATGCAGACGAAGAACAACGCTGCTCTTGATGCTCAGCTCGAGCAGCGACCCCTGGCGAAGAAGCAGGAGGAGCTGGAAGAACACGAGGCGCAAACACAGCAGCAAGCATCCAGCACTGTCCTAGTCAAAGAGCCATCACCAAAGCCCGAGAAGCTGCCCAAGAAAGCCCTGCTCAAGAACGACGATTACGAATTGGGCAGGATCGGTAAAGTGAGTGTCGTGTGCGGCCTGATAAGTCGCAGACTGATATTGTATCTTCCAGCTCTTGAATGAGGTTCACTCGCGATTCTTTACCGTATATGATGCGCGTTCACCCGAAAACGCCAGACGGAAGACAGGGCCTTCGAGTAGAGCGTATGATGTAACGGTACGTCAATCTCAGACGCGGTCCTGGCAAGCATGCTGATGGTCCCAGCGTATCATACCTCGGCTGAGGTCCGAAGTTTTCGAAGGGGTCCATATCCTATTCTCGAGCGTGATCCCATTAGACACGAAGCCCGAAACGACAGAAATATGGCGGATGGCACACATGTTCGGTGCTCGCTGTTCAACAGAGCTGACGAATGACATCACGCACGTAGTTGCAGCGAAGGTACGTCGAACAATTATGAGGCAAGACACGCGGTGTCACACCGAATATTTTCCTTGATTGTCTGTTGGGCCATGTGAAACATGTCTCCTTGTTCTTATTTTCTTGTTCTCTGTTGATGGGATGATTGACTTCGGACAATAACAATCCGCTTGCACCCACAGCGCGGGACCGTTAAAGTCGACATGGCGCGAAAGCGCGGCGGCATCAAGATTGTCTGGCTTGCCTGGTTCACCGACTCCATCGCTCTCTGGCAGCGGCAAGACGAGAAACCCTATCTGCTCGACGACCCTCCCAATCCCGGCGCCCAAAGCTCAAGTCCCATCGCTGACCACAACAGCCAACTCGTATCCTCCGACGTCGACGTCGACTCGGACGACTGGGACCAGGAACCAGCATCCGACATGAAGGGGACAGGTGCGCTCCAGCTCTCCAACATCAATTGGGATGACATCAACGATGAGGTCGAGGCCGCGATGAATGAGAGCGACGATGAGGATGAGGGAAGGAGTGAAAGGAGTTATTCGATGAACGCGTCGGAGGATGAGTGGACAGAGGATGCCAACAGTGCGACTGGGTGAGTTCGCTTCTTTGTGTCGTGGTCGGCTCGAGGCTGACTTAAGATAGGAGTGTGAATAACACCCCGAAGACCCGAAAGCGATTACGGAGCGTAACACCGTCGGACGGAGGTGTTGCTAACGGCGACGATGGCTACCTACATTCTCCTCTAGCGAAAAGGAAGAAGCTGGCTGCAGAGCGCACTGGACAATCAAGGCTGAAGGAGGGTACGACTGCCGATGACATTACCTCAACACCATCGAGCAATGGCTCTGCACGACCTAGTCCGAGAATATCACAACCACAAGACGACATGACAGAAGATGACAGCTACGACGAGGACGAATATGAAGAGGACGAAGAGGACGACTTCCTGGCCCGTGCATTACAAGAAGAGGAAGACGTCGGATAGGCCTTTTGCTGGCCCTGTTCCTTTGGCCTGGTTTTCTATCCTTATTCTTACTTGACGAATATCTCAAGCTCTCTATCCATCCACATTTGCTCTTTGCTCTCCGTTATCCTTGCACATCCTGCTCTTCGTTCCCTTCGCATATTCTCGCTCGCAGCGTCACATATGTATTACCTCTTTCACGACGTCACAATCGACAATTGGGTTCTCGCCGTTCTGTAGCCTTTAGGTCTTCTGGGTTGCTTTTCTTATGTATCATTTATGTTATCTCTCAGAGTCTCAAAGTTAATATCCCTCTTCCGTCACGTCTTTCGAAGGTCGGAACGTTCGCGCTGGGTATCCTAACCCAGCAGACTGGAGTGGAAAGGATGACGCAGATCCAGGTCCAAGGAACTGGCGTCGGTATGGAAGAGGACAGATCTTGTATCTCACCAAGATTCCACGCTTGTTGCACACTCAGTCTGGACGTCCAAGGGTCTATGAGTGTTTCCTGGATCCTGGCTATGGTGACATCCTTCGTCTACTTCCCGACAGACTCGCCCTTCGCTCTCAAGAAGTCACTATACTGGGACCAAAGATCATCGACAGATTTGCAAGTGACCTCCTTGAACAAAGCTTCTTCGTTGTACTTGCAGCTCTTCATGCGGGCATTCAGCTTCGGGATGGTACCGCTTTCATGGGTGCTTTCGATCCAGTCAAGGAAATAGCCTGTCGTATCATACCCCGCGTCCCAGCAGCCATTTGAGCTCTGCCGCCAATGAGCTGGGGCACGGCCATCACGCAGGCGAACGTAGTCTGGGTTTCACTGAGAATCAGCGACCATGGGACAGACGAGTGGAAATAGTGAATCGACCTGCTATTCCCTCGATGAGCCCTCCAGGACACGTCCCGCGGGCAGTATGCTGGTAACAATGCACAACCTCGTGAACGAGTACCCCCATAATTTCATGGCAGGCAATGTCCGCCTTTTCCTTGACGTATTCCAGGGAGTAGTGGATTTCTTTGTGTGACACGCCTCCCGTCGTATGCGCTACACCGCCCATGGATCGAAGCACTAGTGTGATGGTCTTAACACTAAGAAGAGGTACAAAGTGCACGGTGAGCATTTTATCTCGAAGGGCAGAACAGGGACGTTAACTAACTTTCTTGGGACATTTTGGAGTGTATACAGTTGTTTAAAGGTTGCCATAACCGCCTCGCGCAATGCCACTTTCGGTTTCACGGCACCTAGGAATATATCTGCTCCTTCATGATCAAGATCTTCAATCCGTAAGTTGAACTCCGGTATGGGCCATTGTGACAAGTCTCCTATGGCTGTATTGTTATTCGTGCCGTTCGCCGAATCGCAGTATTGCCCCCAAAGCATGTCGACAGTTTCTCCCGTAAGCGTGTCAAATATATTTTCGTTGAACTCCTGGTCGTTCAGCTGTAGGGCGTATTCGTGTAGTTTGTGGATCGTGCCTTTCCCGTTCGGGCGCTTCTCTATCCAGTCGAGGAAGTATGCTGTGCTTTCGTTACCGGCTTCCCAGCCATCTCCAGGTTGCTTGACCCAATGAGAAGGAGCGTAACCCGATTTCAGACGGACATAATCTAGCATGCATTGGTAGGCAGGAAGTGGAAACGCTGACTCGGGCGACTCACCTGCCAAACCATCAATGAATCCACCTGGACATGTAGCGTTCGTAATGCGATTGTAGATATGGAACATTTCGAACACAAGAACGCCGACGATCTCGTCCGCAGCACGATCTGCAGTCTGCTGCACATACTGAAGGCTGTAGTGGATCTGCTGCTTTGGGCTGGAAGGCGCCATGCCGCTCAAGTACGCAACTCCGGGTATCGATTCCAAAACCAACGTTATCTCTTCGATGCTGTCGGCATGTTAGAACGCCTGAGCAGGTTATTCAGCGAGCAATACGGACTGATTCGGAACTGTCTCTAGCGTGTGCAGGGCTTCAAAGTAGGCGATGACGGCTTTGCGCAAGGCTTCCTCGGGTTTGATGGCAATGAGGAATACCTCGACACCTGGATGCTTTGTATCGCCCTCTGCGATGCGATAAGTGAGTTTGGGGATAGGCCATGAAGTAGACAGAGGGCCAGGAGGCATCGTGTTGCTAGAAATGAAGGGATATGCACATACTTAGAAAACCCAATTCAACTCCCTTATCTCATGTGCCTCCAAGTCCCACCGTCACGAAACACCAGTTGTCCGTAGCACTGCCCGTTGACGTCGAGTCATCGCAGGCCATTGCGTCCGCGCACAATTCAATGCTTCGCATGGGAAGATAGGCGATCGCGGTAGAAGAGTAGCGCAAACCGTCTCGCAACGTGGGGTTGAAAAGGCAAAGAAAAGTTTGGCCGTGTCGGATGTTCACGTCATTTTGGACTACCGCAGAGTTATACTCTATAGAACGCCTACAGAGAAATTGGCCTTATCAGAATTTTGAATGACGCGTTCTGTTCTGTTCTGCTATTCGTTGAAGAGGGGCAGGGTATGGGAATTGTTCAAGGGAGACTCTGAACAAGTCTGAGGCGCGATTTTCCTCGATCACGTGAGGTATATTCTTGGCGCGGCTGGACACTGAGACGAAGGAAATACAATGTAAAAAAGGGGGCAGAACATTTGATCATATACCTATGTACTCTACACCCCTCTTGTCACACAGTTCATGAAGGATCATATAACCCAGTTCCAGAGGAAAGACAAAACGCGTACTCCATCTATCAAGGGCCCCTTCTCCTCGTCGACGGCTGTTTGTACAGAAAAAAAATGTCGGAAATTCAATCTGAGCGTCATGATGCGAAAGAAGTGATGGCGGAGTTCCAACGAGTCATGACGCCGGTCGTGCCGTGATGACCTAGAATAACGGATGTGTTCGGCAGGGGGATTCGCCCTTTTACAAACCGTTTTGAGGCGTCATCACGGAGATCTCCCTTGTCAGAACGCGTCAGGACAGGCACCCAAGCGTTTTCGGCGTCACGGATGTTGTGACGCGTAACCTGCCACTTTAGGTTTTTCCGACATTAGGATATCGATGACAGAATCCATTCCCACCAGTAGAAGTGGAAGGGCGACACAGCACACGAACCGCTCACCTCACGGGGGTTAAGAAGGCCGACGACCTCATGGCCTTCCACGCAATCGCCATTGTAGGCGCGAACGTGGAACAATTGGACTTTTCCACCGAGATCGCCATCCAGTGGTATCACGAACACCCAGCGGTACTACTTGTGCTTCTCTGATGTTTCGCAAAGGGCTATGTAGAGCGATCCATTGGAATGATTGACTGTCATCCTTAATGCCGATTCGGAAATTGCAGTCTGCAGATCTATCAATAGCCTGGCAGTTGATGATTAAGTGGCGCAGAATGGAAGGGAGGACATATAGCACTGACTAGAAGGATCTGTCGAAGTCGGAGTAGAACAGCAGCAATACTTGGATAGCCTGCAGATAGATGGAGTACAACCTTCAGCGCTCAGCGGTCTTTGCCGCAGTCGGCGCAGCTGAGTCAACGGCGCAAGCGCAAACCCAAAACGGAAGTTTCCGAAAAGAGTCCGATGGGCGCCTGTGGGTCCATGATCGTCGGCGCAGATGAACGTGCGAATGGCCGAGAGCAGCAGCACAAATCGGTTACGACGACTGCTACTATACATAGGCACCCGATAAGTAAAGGATTGAAAGCAAATGAGCAGCAGATACTACTGATACAAAAGGATAAATGGTGAGCACAAGATCCCAAAAACAATACGAAAGCAAAAATAAATCCTGCTATAACTCGAAATAATCTAGAACTGCGATGTTATACGGCGCAGCTTCGTAACATACGCGTCCCGTCACAGGATCAAACACAAAGTCGTCACCTAACATGGGGCGACGCCGCTGGAAAAGGATGCCGGTATATGGGGTATTATCTATCTGCGGGAGGACGGAACGAGATCTCGCGGGGGCAGATACCACCCCAGCCCCACGCTGGAACATACCAACCAGCAGTATCTGGTCGTTACAGAAGCCCACATTGCGCAATTCCGTCCATCCATTTGGAACGACGAACCGCGCTATGCAGTCGATCGCAGGGGAAGAGACGAGGTCCTCGAGCGGCGGGATGATCACCTCGTACCGCCAGCGTAACTGGCAGTGACCCTTGCCAGTGCGATTCCGTACGAGGTCGAACACAAGTGGGTGGTTGCCGAAGTCTTCGTACCACACTGGAGGCCTATCAAAGACGGGTGCACTATAGGACCCTTTCATCGCTCCTGTGTCTACGGACATATGTGCCGTAAAGTTCACGGGCAGGTATTGTCGAGGAGGGATAACGCGAGAAGGATGAGGCGACGGCTGCACAGGCAGCTTGGGGTCGAAGAGGAAACCAGGAATATCCCATACTGTGTATCCGTGCATATGCACCAGGACAATCGATTTCGTCTTTGTAAACATGATCTCAAGAAATGAAAAGCATCAGATCGAAGCTCGCTCAAATAGAGCAAGAGGAGGCCTACAAGTTTGGCTGGAGGATCATTGTGGACTGTCCAGGTGACAGAGATGTCTTCCATGTAATTCCAAATTTTCAGTGTATTGGCTGTCAAGGTGGCCAGCATGTTGAACTTGAAAGAATGTAATGTCCCCTTCTGATACTCCGTCCCGGCCGCTAGAAGGTGGACGTTTTCTTTCCCACCTCCAACTTCTGGATGGACATCGTAAATGTGATACCTTCCAAGGCGATCTCTATCCAACTGTGTCAGCTATGTTTCTTGAAGAGAGCGGCAGACTCACTTGAGGCGGTCGAAGAAGACGACGACTCTGAAATCCATCGCATTTGGCGAACGGTACACTTCAAGCGTGGGCTTCATAGGTCGATTCTTCTTCGGATGAACGTGGGTGATCGTATTGACCCATTTGAACGGCATCCTCCCACCCACGCCCAAGTCCCAGATAAACATCCGATTCCCGTCGTCCGTTATCAAGTACCGGCCGCCAGGGACGAGGCAGGTGGCCAGCTCGACGTGCTTGTTAGACACCACAGACTTGAGCTTGGCTTCTGCGCTCGACTCACGGACGTCGAAATTGCGCCGGCAGTGGTTGAAGCATCCTTCCGGCTGCTTCCGCATCGACCACAGAATAACATCGGGCCATGTCGTGATTCGGTAGTGATGGTACGCCTGGACATCGTTTTCCGTAGGATAGAAGTAGACGGGGACGGCATTGGAATGGCACATTATCTGAAGCGCCTTGAACCAGATACTGCGTTGGCGCATGGTGTACATCCAGGCGCTTCTGCGAATCTGTCCATATCGTGCATGAGCAAATAGGACTACAGATAACCGCTGAGGAAATACTTACCCTACTCCATTTCACGATATCCTTGGGCTCAAGGAAGGCGCAAATCCGATCGTGCACCTCTTTGGGCAGGCGATCGAAAACAACACGAGGATCGATAAACCCAGCTGGTCTCTGCGGCATGGGCACAAGGGTTGCAGGCGTCGGTGTCGACTGTCGAAGCTGGCTGTCACTGTCGAGCAAAGGGTCGATTGCCGCAGGAGCCGGGTATTGCTCCAGGGGCTTGTTGGACGCCACACTAGGGCTGGGGTCAAAGTCGAAGTTGAAGTACTCCATCCCGTCAAATGCCGGTGGTGGCGGCGCCATGGCGGTCTGAATATGGTGGTGTTGGTGGTAATGCATAAAAGCGTAGCCGGGAGCATTTAGCTCATAAGATACATAGTGGTTGGGCGGCGCCTGGTAAAGTTGACCCGTTCCGACGTGCTGTACGAGATAGCTGGAGGGACCGGCCTGCTGGTGCTGTTGGTGTGGCAGGGAATTGAATTCCCACTCCTGGAACCAGGCCGGCGCGTGGCCGGTTGGCGACCCATAGGCGTAGGCATCCTCATATTGATCGTACGGTGCGCCGTGGAGGGCGGAGGGCGGGAGGAGGGGCTCAAAGGAGAGAGACATGGTGGCGGGACGGGGAGAAGGGACATGCAGGGCAAGCTCAGCTATATCAATGCGCCAATCAGACCGCCGAAAGCGGAGGCAGATCAGCCAGATCTCCGCCGATTCCCTCGATCATGTGCCTCCGTGTCGGAAAATGGGCGCTTATTCCCTCTTGGGAAGGTGGTGGCGGTGCTCTCAGTCGAGCTTTCTCCTCCATCTACATCAGCCATCCTAATCACTAGAAGGTGTACACGCTGTGCAAATCAGCCTCTGAGGCGTAGAAGTCATTCTAGAGACTCCAACCCGGTTATTTAACAGCAAGTCGGCGCAAACTTGACCAGCTGACTGACGAACGCCATAGATCCAATTTGGTCGACTCTGCTTCACAGCACCGGGACCAGAAAGACTTCCTCACCCGTCCCTCTACTTGTCCCCTTTTCCGAAAGGATTTCATCATTCATTTCCTTATCTCGATATCTCTATTGACAACGCTCAGGAATCCAACTGGTTTGACAGTTCACACTTCACACCTTTCGCAATCCGTCACTCCGCATCATTCCAGAAACAAATGTACAACAGCCACTCAACTATTCCTTATTCACCGAGAGCCAGATATCATACCCGTCTAATCATTGATAATCTCTTCGGTTACTCTCCATCGGCTCCACAACGAGAGTATAGCCATCAGACGTCTCGGTTTCCTCTAGGCTCTTGCAATACATGGCCCATAGTTTCCTCACGGGTCGGCCTGTAACCTCTTTGAAGACTCGCCGATGGTACTTCTCGTCCCTCATGCACTCGTTCAGTTCGCAGATCGAACCCTTGCCATAGCGAGTCTCGATCCAGTCGAGAAAGTACGCCGTCTTCTCGTACCCGTCGTCCCAGTCGCCTCCACCTCTCCGTCTCCAGTGAGGAGGCGACAGGTTCTCATGTAAGCGGACGAAGTCTGGGGAAAACGACAAAAACAGCCCCTGAGCATAAGGATGAATGTTGACAACGCGGGAGGGAGGACAACGCACCGGCAATCCCCTCGATCAGCCCCCCTGGACACGTATCGAGCGCATTATGCTGAAAACAATGCACGACCTCATGTACGAGGACGCCCATAATCTCCTCACGCGCCCGATGCGCCGACCGCTTGATATGGTCCAGCGAGAAATGGATCTCCTTGTGCGACACCGTGCCAAACGTGACCGCCACGCCGTCCATGACGCGCAAGACGAGCAGGACCTGCCGTACCCTGAGCAAGTCCTGTGGTCAATGACGTATGCAGATCCCTTTAAGATAGCTTGACATACGTCCTCGGAACGGTCTCTGGGGTGTACAACCACCTGAACGAGGCCATCACGGCGTCATACATGGCCTGCTTCGGCTGCACGGCCTGGAAGAAGACGTCTGCGCCGTCATGCTCGAGGTCGTCGACACGGAGGAGGAGCTTCGGGACAGGCCACGGTGTTGGACTCGGACTCGGAGGTGGGGGTGGTACAGACGGCGAACTCGAAGGTGGTGGTACAGGAGCAGGAGGCATGTGTTTTCCCCACATGCTTCCTCCGTCAGGTGATGCAAATTATCGCGACCAGGGACGCGTCGTTCGCGACGCCACTTTGGCGGCCGCGTTGTGCATCCGAGAACAACGCGCCATGTGGGACGGATGATCGAAATGAGGGCACCCAAGCAGACAGAAGCACACCTAATGCAGGCAGGCCGCCGTGCAGAGGAACTCCAAAGGGGGGGGAAAGGTATAGAAATACAGACTATGCTACTGCTGTTGGGCCGTGGTCGTACTTTTTGAACAAAGCTATACATCGAATCGTGGTATCTGCGAGAGGGTCATTAATAAACAAGGGTTTGTAAGTAGGTCGTGGGGGTGGGTGTCGACAGCAAGGGACCGAAAGCGCGTAGATATGATGTGAACGAACAGAGTGTGGTGATCATAGATCATGATGAGGGTGGTCGGATGCCAGCGGCCGCCTCGACTCTGGAGACCTCCTCTCGCAATGAGTCGCGGCCCTCCTCGAGCCAGCGACAGTACTCGACAGCGCGGAATAAAACACCACTCTTCCCTTTGGTTTGGCCCTTCCCGCGACTACCACTGCCTTTAGGTCGCCCGCGGGTGGGCATGCCGATGCCTGGCGCGGAGCCCGCTGGGGCGAGGAGGTTGATCAGCTGGGCGTAGCCGTCGCGGATGGCGTTGCGCCGTTTCTGCTCTGACATGATATGGTTGAGGCGCTTCTGGGGCGTGGAGAGGAGGGGTTTGGACCGGCTGGAGCTACGGGCGGATGAGGCGTCGGCACTCGGCGCTGAGAATGTCGGTGTGGTCGCATTGGAGGAAGAGTCGGAAGCAACGCTCTGCGGTTTGCTCGGCGCGCGGGTGTCGAACTCTGGCGGCCGCTCGTCTTGTAGGTGTGATGATTGCTGGGTGCCCCGCGTTGAGCCCCGCGTGGTACGGGAACGAGTGGATGTGGACGGCTCGGGGACGGTGTTCAGATGTGGGTTTGAGTATGGCGCGATTGCGCTCGGTACATGCTCGTACGTTGGTTGCTCGGGGACATAGTCGTTTGCTGTGTTGGCAAAGTCCCAACCAAAGTCGTTGAAGTTGTCGAGGAAGCCGAGCAGATCTGTTGTCTCTGCGGGCGAGAAGAGATCTGCGGACGATGGGAGCGGTGGGGGATTGGGAAAGATGTTCGAGAGGGAGGGGTCGAAGGAGAACTCGAACTCGGAGAAGGGGACTGGTGGGAGAGGGGAGTGCGACATGGTTGGGGAAGAGACGCTGAGACAGGGATTAAGAGGGAGCGCACCGGATCCGGGGTGGAGTGTAGCCGGGGTGACTGTGAGCGTGACAGGGCGGAGTGTGCCGGCGTGTGACGATGTTCGGTGGTTGCCCGTTTGTGACCCGCATTGCCCTCCGTCCCCCCAGAATGTCGGCCATCCCCACAGACGAACCGGCCCAGGACGCGGCGCCGACCCTCGATGCCCAGCAGCTCCAGCAGCAGCTCCAGCAGCAGGACGTCCAGCTCAGCGCCCAGCCGCTCTCCCAGCAGGAGTCTGCCCGCAAGCGTGAGTGCCCCTCCTCCCCCACCGCCGCCGGGATCCAACCCAGCGATCACAGCCAAAGCCCCGTCCGTTCGCCGCGCGTGCGTCGCTTGTCACACTGGCAAAACAAGGTGCTCAGAGGTCCTCCCCTGTCAGGTAACACACACGAGTTCAATTTTTGCGTCGCTCACCACCCACAGAGCTGTCTCAAGCGGGGCCTGGGCGCAACCTGTGCCTACCCCGACCCAGACGCCCAGGACCACGCCCACCATGCCTCCACCCGTACGTGCTTCGCTCTTCCGAGTCGTTATCATCACTAACGGCGCAACAGCGTCCACCACCAACGTCCAGTTCGCACCGCCCCCGATGTACGCAACATTGCAGACGACCCCCAACCTGAATCACCAACAGTACTATGACTATAACGGCACCTTCACCGGCGCATCCACCTCCACATTCCGGCCCAACAAGCGCCCACGCAATCTAACCGAGGAGGAGGCCGCCGCCATCACCCGCAACTTCAGCCGTGGCGACTTCTACGTCGGATCCAGTGCCCCCGTCAGGATCGATCCCCGTCTCCCCGTCAGGCTCACCCTCGGCGAAGGCGATCACGTCCACTTCACCGTCGGCGAGGCCCTAGTGTAGCTTTCTTCGCACCTTCTTCGTCCTTGTAGTTTGTACTTGCTTTCTGCTGACTGGTCTGCCTAGGCTTTCTGTACAATATCTAGTGGACACTTCTTGCTTTCCTCGGCCCCATATCGGCGATGTAGTATCTTATGTACAGGAAATGTTTTTGTACCCAAAAATTTCGACAGAATTGAACGTAGTACTTTGCCCAGTTGTTGGCACCTGCTTGGCAAGATCCTCCGGTGAACATTCTGAGCGCCTGTGGGCCGTGCGTTCTCCGCAGCCGCCCACCACGCGCTTGATCACCATCCTTGGCCTCTGCCTTCACCACCTCCATGTGCGTCTGCGTGACAGGTGCCTGCAGATCAAGCTAATATGATCCCGTAGCACTCTATCTAAGTATAACTACAACTCCCTCTCTCCTAGACAAGCAGACAGACGACGCCACAGCACATGCTCGATATTCAGGGGAAGGATCCTCGTGCCCTCTCAACAAATGAAGTTTTACCAGATGACGACCGGAACCAGCTCATGAAGCAGCGAGCAGCTGCACAGAGCGAGCTGGCGCTTTTGGATGCACAGATAGCGCTCACGGAGCTTGAGCTGGTTGACAATGACGACAGTCAGACCTCACCCTCCTCACCGTCGGCCCAACAAATTCACGACATCTCCAGTAGGCGGCGGCGGCGCAAGGAGCTTACTTCTTTCATCTCTGCCTGCGACGCCGCACTTGCGCCACACAAGTACCTCCCTGCCGAGCTCCTCGCATACATCTTCGCCCTCGCCTTCAACGGAGCCCACTTCCCCACTCACCTGCCCCCACCTCCGACACCCCGAGGCCGGGACGGGGGCAGCACCGCTGCAGGCACACCGCTGGCCCTGTGCCATACGTGCTCCAGGTGGCGCACAGTTGCACTGAATACTCCGGAGCTCTGGACGGATGTGGTGTTATTGTACACCAGGGCGACCGACCCCTATCGCGCGATGGACCGGGTGGAGGAGTGGTTCGCGAGGGCAGGGTCGTCAAAACCGCTCGCGTTGACGATATGCAGGTGGTCGGGCTCGGGTCTGTGCGAGGGCATGAGGAAGGACCACACGGAGGTTTTGGGCGCCTTTTTCCAGCGCTTGGTGCTTCCAAATACTAGGCGCTTCAGGCTGCTTAATATCTGTCTTGCCAAACGCGAGCTCCTCGCGCTCCTCAATATGCCAGCGCTTTCTTTCACTTCACTCGAATCGATTTCTTTAGCAATGGATCGCAACGACCAGCCGACGCCGGACCTTACGAAGAACGCTAAATCCCCATTCTTTACTAATGCGCCACGACTGACAAATTTTGAACTAAACAACTTCGGCCGTCGAATTGGCCTATGGACGAGGAACCTGTGTCCTTATGAGAAACTTACTCGGTTTCGGTGCACGAAAACACCGCTACTAATATCCGAATGTCACAGCATCCTGAAAAGATGTCGCAGGCTCATTGACTGCCACTTAGATGTATGCGGACTTTCACCCAGCAACTCTCTGGAATCCCCCTCAAAACGCATCGAATTGCCCCTCCTCAGCACCCTTCACGTCGAGTTCGACTATGAGTCACAACCCGCCGCAGTCCAAGACAACCTTCAACGCGACGTGGGAACCTTTTTCGAACCCTTGTACCCACCCAACCTGAAAGAACTTAGCATCTCCTTCGCGCAGTGGAGGCCGAGGATGTTCCCCCACCAAGCCCTCGTGACCTTCCTCACGCGCTCGTGCTGCGAGCTAGAGGGACTCAAGATCGCCGACGTCGACCTCGAGGCCGCAGCAGTGTCGCATATGATTAGCGCCCTGCCCTCACTCAAAGCCCTCCACATTGGGGTCGATAACCTCCTCCCCCGCACGGCGCTTCCGCAGATGGCGACGGGGGAGCTACTCCCAAAGCTTGAGTGCCTCGTGTGTCGGATCGACGACCTCGAAGGTATGATTAAGATGCTCGAGCTTAGGTGGAAGGAGGCAGACTCGGCGGAGTGTGACAGCGATGGATGGGAGAGCGCGAGCACGATTCGGCCGTCGTGCTTGAAGTACGTCGTATTGGAGTACGTCGGTGCGCGAATTACGCGCGACCAGGCGGTTCGGGTGGATCGTCTGAGGACGAACGGCATCAGGATCGATATGACGCGGGCGAGTCCTGAAAGGGCTTGGGATGAATTGTAAATTACTTGTATCGGGTTTGTATTTTTAGAGTAGACTGTCGGCCATGCCTTGCCCATTCATTTACTGATGGCTTTTTGTGTAGGTATATGTGCAAGAAAGAGTCCATTGTCAACTATATCGCAGTCTCCCATGAGGATCGAACATACATACAACCAAGGCCTCGTCGAGTTCACACGCTGTCACCAATAGGCGCCCAAAGAATGTGTTCGGGGCACCATGGCGTGGGTTCGAATCCCATTCGATCACAGGTGAGCTGGCCACGAAGACCTCACCGATCGTCAACCCTGTGGCATTCGCATTGTCACATTCGAGGAGGGCAAGAGAGTGGGTTCCACTGCCCACGCTGATGGGTTGTCTGGTGACTTTGCTGTGTCGTTCCGTATCTGAGGGTCTTCATAGAGGGGTCAACCAACCGAAATCGGAACCAACATTTTCCACTACATATTCTGGTGAAGTAACGATATCCGAGTCCCAGGAAATGCCGAAGCTGGTGCTTCTCCACACCCCTCTTCCACAGGCCACGGTGTATAAGGGCTAGTATACTGGACATAGTGAAAAGAAATCGCTGCCACGGGTTTGGAAATAGTCCGGTGAGGAAACTGATGGATCCCGGGCACGTAGCGCTTTCTAGGCACCAAATTTGTGTGCATAGGGATTTAGGGCCCAAACTGGGAGTTATCGCAAACCTCTCGCTACCCCAGGCCTCTGATTAGCTAGCGGTACTTGGTGCAAATTACCCGCTGCCGCAAGCGTATTGTTGGGGTAAACGAAGAGACACTGCCGGGCACATCACGGGAACGGCGTGTCAGTGTTCTCGTCGCCGGGATGTGAGTAATTGATTACCTTCATTCCTTTAACCAGGTGGATGATCAATCTTCAACGCTTCATACTTTGATAGGACCGAACTCTTGTGTGTTTTTGCTACGGTCCCTGTCACCACTCGAGCGGATGACACGAACAATTCTATTTATTTTAACAAGAGGTTCTCATCCCAATTTCCGGATTCTGTAGGCACTACTGATTCAGATCTGCTCGTTGCCAGCAAAATGGGGCTCGAGAGGGTGATGACACGAGAGGTGGGTTTGCGGACAAAATGTTGATGTCATTTTGGGCGCCAAACCTCTCTCGCGAGGGGCCCCACTGAAAATCTGAACGAAAACAGTGGGGTTGAACAAGCTCAAGCCGGAGCAGGCACAGTGTGCTATGTAGGTAAAAGAAAAAGAAAAAGAAAAAAGAAATGGGGAAGTGGTAAGGGTGGGAGCGAAAAGAAAGATGCTCGAGGCGGAGCCTGACGAGCTACGTGAGATGCAAGAGGGTGAACACGAGGAAAGGGAGAACGACGAGGGTCCGAGGTGCTGTATACGAGGTGCGAGACAAAGGCACAAAGAAATGAAAGAAATCTAATCAAAGAGGAACAACGCGTCGCGACGTCTCCTTCATTTTTCATTGCCATATGATGTGACTTCACTGGTGTTGCTTGGTGGTTTGTTGTACTGAGAATACGAGTTACCTACCTCTCCTCTCATTCACCAGAGGACTGGTAAATGGAAATTTTTTTGAAGGGTAATTAACACATGCTTGGATATATGTTACTTTAAGATGACTGGTTGGACCTATCTGCTCTTGTTGAATAGCAAGTGGCTTCCAAAAGTAAAAAAGCCTCCCTGGCCTCCAGAAAAATTTCTCTGGTTTCCCCTACTTTCCCAAACACTTTTTTAACACAAAAAAAAGGCCTGTCTCTTAAGAAAAAGTTTCAAAACTGACGAGAGTGGGATTCGAACCCACGCCACGAATGACCAGATTACGTATTCATTACGCACGTGATGGACTTTGCAGTCCTGATCCTTAGTCTGGCGCCTTAGACCGCTCGGCCATCTCGCCTGCTTTATACGGTCATTTTTATATATTATTAGTAACTATGCCACTTTTTTTTTTGCTCCAGCCCCGCCAAGCGGTATCCCGCCTTACCAACGTCCAACTGCGACGGTCCTGCTCATGGATGACCTCCCGCGCTGCAAGACACGGCCATTCCTCGCGTATCTTCGTTTCCACTTCCACCTTCGCAAGAACAATCTAGCCTAAAAACAGACGCCCGCCTGTATCTCAGAGGAACTACTCGCTCCTTGTCGTGAGGCTCAACAATATAAAGACCCAATGCTCGTCGACGATCTTGAGCCGCTTTCTCTTTCTCCTTCTCGTGCTGGTCACCCTCTGTTCTTCACCACCATGTCCACCATGTCTTGGGCCTTGGACGTCGCCAACACTGTAATACGGGCCGCTTTTAATCTGTATTTTCGACAAAAGAAGGGCAAGCCCATTTTAAAGCTATCGGCTGATACTTTCGTCGACGATATTTTCCCGTACCTCCTGATTGACGAATTACTCAGTCTTCGCAAGGTGAGCGAGCGAAAACGTACTCTTTGCGGCACGCTCATAGCTCCTCAGACGTGCAAAGTATTTTATTTGCTCACCCATGAGCCTATTATTTGGAAACGTTATATGAGACGTCTGCGCGTTCCCCTCGCGCAGTTGCGACCAACCTTCAAATTCACCGAGCGGATATCGAATCATGAAATTGAATTCCTCGTCACCCGAGCCTGTGCCGTTGAACGTTCCTGGCGGCGCGGAATTCCTCGAATAAAGGGGCGCAGAATTTTGGCCTCCCAATACAAGATAATCGACCTCAAGTTGGTGCCTGGAGGCAAGTTTCTCGTCGCGTCCGCAAAGGACAAGTGCAACTATCGATTCTACATTCTCGTCTACGCGCTGGATGTCATGTACGGATCAAGACTACTCGCCCGCTTACCTACTTTCTTCAAGGTTTACGACATCCAAGCACAATACATGGACTACAAAGGAGTTCCTGGTATGATGATTTCTTATGTTCGCAGGCGGTTCGAAAACGGGGCCCCACCCTAGTACGTGTTTTCAACCGCGATGCAGCGTTAACTAACCGTTCTCTTTAGCATCGACGTATCCGATTACGGACACACGACCCCAATTGATACCCACCATCCTCTGATATACGATGCCTGCTGCGTACACATGCGTCTGGACGCGGTCGAAGAGCTGATCCGACCTGACCTGAATCCTCACGGGGCCAAGAAAGACTACCTCGCAGCTGCCTATACGCTTGAAGCACCGTTCCGCGATGTGTTCAGACATGAATCGCCAGCAGAAATTCATTCAACATCCCTCTTCTCAGTCGACAATCAACCGCACATGGGCTTTGCAGTCCGGAACCAGTCTGTCGCTTTGGTCGAGCTCAACACAGGAAGAAAGGTGACTTTTTGCTTCGAAGACGTTCCTGGGTTTGAAGGCCGGGTATGTCCTTACCTCTGCTCTTGTTCATGCAGACCCTGATGTTCTTTCTGTAGCCGCACCGCATTCGCTCTTTACGATTCCTTCCTTCCCAAAACGATATCCTCGTCATCCGCTCCATTTCAACGATCCCAGGGACGCCCGAAACCCACGCTTTTGAGATCTACAGTGTACCTGGGCAGCCAGGATACCACCGAGTTCGACCGAAAAATGCATGGGAGTGTGAAGACAAATGGGGCCTCAACACAGAATTCGCTATCTCCGATCCCGCCAACTTTGCGAGGAAGACTGGCCCCGACCACCCGGACATCCTCCGCAGAGAATATTGTCCTCCAACGATTTGGGTGTTTGCACCTTCTGAAAACCCCAAAGGTGCAACCTACTGGTATTTCAGGCCTGAACCAGAAGTCGAATGGCAGAATGGACCAAACGGCAAGTTCATTTACAAATCCATCTCTCTGCGACCGTACCACCACTGCAACCGAAACTACTTCGAGCGCGCCTTACCCGGGGCGGAGAGGACACTGTTCTACGAATACGACAAAGATGGCACAGACGCGCCTCCCATCGTTGGGTTCCGCAGGTTCCTTTTCCCTGAAAAACGCTTTGGAACGTTGTACCCGACGGACGACATCATAGAGCCGGTCATGACGGTCGAAAAGGACGATAGAGATTGCGATTTCGCGTTCAGACATATCGAGCGGTGTGGAAACCTCGTCGACGATGTCAACAAAGATGGAGGCCTTGCAGCGATTACTTGGGATGAAAACAGTGGAAGGATCTGCCTTGCGTCTGATGGCAACCAACGCATCTACGTTTATGACCTTGCCCCAGTCCTGGAGCCCCATCATCGACTTGCATACCAGTGGAGGTCGAGTTTAATCGACCCAAAGCCTGAGATCGCGGCGTATTTGTTGGGCCAATGAGTACTGGTGCATGAGTGGACTTGGATCTGATGACTTTGTATTGCTATCTGACCGCTGCCTTTGTTGTATCATTATTGCTATCATGCTGTCCCTTGCACTCATTGGACTTCTTATATCTTACCAACTGTGTCTAACAAGTAGATTTAAAGAATAGGAATCCGATTACACCCTCCTTCCATATAGGATAAACATTAATTTTCTTCCGATAGCACAACAGCTCCGAGACGTATTTAGGATTGATTGTTCAAGTACCATCTATCCGTTCGTTGTACATACAATAGTAGTTGGTCATGTTAGAACCTGTGATTGAATGCGCTCGGCGAAACCCTGTCTTTGTCTCGCTCCCGTGCCCTCTCCTTCTCCCGGTCCTTGTTTTTGCCAAAGCCTAGGATAGGCGCTGTTAGGCTCAGTTTGCGCGTAGCCCGCTTGAGGTTGGAGCTTCCCGATGTGGCACTTCCCGAGCTAGTGTTCGCGCCTATCGAGGCTGCTAGCGAAACTGGCGGAGAAGACGCTTGTCTGAGCGGAGACGCTTGCAGAGGGGAGGGAGCATCGTTTTCCGTTGACCGCGACTTCCCCTTCAACATACTTTCTGGCTCGCTCACGAAGAAATGACCATTGCTTATGCTTGGTCTGTGCAAATGTTTATGTGTAGGAGGTAACGGCGGCAGATCCGCATCTTTGTTGAACGAGGTCAAGGGAGATGGGACTCCAGCTGGCATCGTCGACATTGCCTTGAGGTCCAAGCTTCTCTTGCGGTCGACACTGGCGCGCTTCCGGTCAGCAGACGACGACACTAGCGATGCCTTGCGTGGTGGCGGGAATTCCAGCTGAGGGCGGGAACCATTGGATACCGAGGTCGACGGTTGGGTGGGGGGTCCCGTTGACTGGCCTTGCACATGCATCGACAAGGACGTCGAGCTGGGTGAAGAGGAGCGCGAGCCCTGAGAGTGTGTTCCGTCATACCCATTCGATCGACGATTATGCTCCTTTCCAGAAGACGAGGATGAATTCACCCGTCTCGAATCTGGGTGTAGGCCAACGACCTCTGCAGCCCCATTCTCCGGCGGCCGTCGTAGTGGTTTCAGTGCATGGATATTCGACGATGTCGAAGACTTCGAGCTGGGCTGCTGGAATTCGTCTCCACGCAAGAAGGGCGACGGAGGCAGTTCTGCTGCAGGACTGTCTGGTCGGGACTTGTCTCCTATTTTCAGACTCTTCCGCTTCTTCGTAAACCAGTTACCTGATGATTTGGTCTTCTCTTTCTCCTCCTTCACCGGCTCGTTGACTTGAGGAACAGCTATTGGAGGAACAGCTATTGGAGTCGTGACCACTGGCGAGTGTTGCTGAGGTTGGTGTGGAAGGTTTGTCTGTAATGGCAAGAGTGGCATAGGAGGTAGCGGAGGTATTTCCTCGTTGCTCTCGATAGTAGCAACAAAAGAAGGCGTCGACGTTGAAGGTCGTGGTGACTTTTCCGTCGCAGACTTTCGATGGTCGCTCCCACTACCCGACACACTCCTTGACGCAGTCATCGAAGGTGCTCGTCGAATAGTATTGAATATCTGTCTCCCAAAACTAGGAGTTACAGGTGTTGTAGAAGTGGGAGGAGGTACAGAAGGGAGCGGAGAGGAAACTTCTGGAGGTGGTGGTGGCGATATGGAGGGAGCGGAGACTGAAGATGGATTCGAGGGTGGCAATTGTGGTGAGGGAAGGACGGAGTGGTCAGCATCGCCATTGGAGGGGGGAAGTATATTGAGGCCTGGAGGTAGATTGGGAACCTGCTGAGAGTGTGCGGGGGATCGTTGAAGAGGAGGTATCGAGTTCGTCAAAGCCTCCGGTGTTGTTTGCAGTGGAGGAGGTGAGCGAAGTCCAAGGGCGGCATGATCAATGTCTACAGCCTGATAGTACAGTACATATGCAGAGCCATTTACATCCCGTTGGCCAGAGTTGGGGTCGCCAAAATATTTGGGTATGTCGCCTTCCGGTATGGGATATACGTTGTCGTCGTCAAATACAAGCCAAGTTCCGGCGGTTTTGATTATAGAGATATAATGTCCATGGTGAGGCCCACTACGACAACGTGAGCGAGGATCGCAGAAACGGAACATCGTTACGCACTTTCCGATATGAACTACAATAGCGAACAGATTATACAGGCGATCCGCGTCGTCCAGGTCGTCTACAGTATTAAATAGTCGAAGTTCGAAAGGGAAAGCAACTCGATAAGCAAGCTTAATGTATCTTCCATCTTCTTCTTGGATCTTGAACCGCTTCAGATGAAGAGCCAACACGTTGGGCAACTTCTTGATTTTCATTCTGTCGGAGTATGCGTAAGAAATGGGGCATTCATGAGAACCGTCGACACAGAAAGGTCAATGAATGATCTAAACCTCACCTTTTCTCCGCTTCCTGCAAGTCGCAACATGAATCACAGAAGAATTTGTTCTTTTGACAGAGCATTTCGCTCGCGCTGAATTGTCGGAGGCAAGCAGTTACACTCGAGTTTTGTTCAATGTCGATGGAAAGGTCCAGGAAAGATTCGTCACGAGAAGACACCTGCAGAGACATAAGAAGTGCAGGAAGAATAAGGAAATATTACTTACAGTCTCGCAGGTTAAACAGCGTGTCTCGCTAGTCAAAACCCCTTCGAATAGCTTGTGCACGAGCGTGGCATCCTGCGGATGAGTGCCTGAGTTGGAACTCGTCGTCGCGGTTAGAACTGTCGGCGGTGTTTTTGACCCCAGAGTGGCTACAGAGCTTGACACTGTACAGCGCTCAGAGGTGAACAAGGTTAAGGATCAACTAACTCACGATCCTCCCCACTGACCCCATTCTGCACCTGCTTCCTCTCAGTCTCTATCTCCTCCACCATTTGGTTCAGCAGGTAGTTCAAGAATTCGTGTGCATCCTGATGCGTCGTCGGGCGAAAAAGCTCGTTCAGTTCCTTCAACTTCTCAATGAAGACGCGCGGTGATACTGTTCCTTTGTCGCCGGGATTCGTCGAGATATGCAGAAACAAAGATTGGAGGGCGGAGTAGAGAGTTCGAGGTGATGGAGGTATAGGGTGGCCTGTATTCTGGGAGGGGGCAACTGCAGATGTCGAAGGCTTGCGTTCTGGTTTCCGTCTCATGGGTACGAGGGGCGGCGCTGGCTTACTCGGAGTCGGGGGAACAACCGGAGAGCTTTCTTGTGCAGGAAGCAGGGACGCAGAATCCACATCTTGCAGAAGCAGATCTCGAAATGGGGTGCAGAAGTATAAGGCTTGGAGGACCGAGTTGGCGTAACTGTGATTGGTTTGTTAAACGTGTTGGAAAGCCGTCGCAATGGTGCCTACCAAATGTTACCGAACTACGACATACAAAATGTAACTTATCATTAGGCAAACAGTATTAACACAAGTAAGAGTCGAAGCGCACATTCTCGAGCCCAAACTTCTTCGCATCCGCCGACGATTGTGAAATTACCGGAGGCGCGGTGGTGGCGGCAGCTTTCGCTGCGCGTTCTAGTTGCTCCTGAGCCTTAAATGATATCCATTTCGACCTTGCCATAATACAGCGGATGGCCAAAGGCCGTTGCGGCAGGGCAGGGTGGAGACAGGCGAGACAAGGATGAGGAGGATGGCAAGTGTGGTCGAGCCAACCCTCCATCAACCCGGCCAATCAATACTCACACGTGACCAATACATATCTCTGCTCCCAGGTGCTCCAGCCGTCTGTCCAATCCGTCGTCATTTCCCTTGCGATAGATGCCGTCTATTGAAAGGACCACGCATTGAGCTTATCAGGAGGGGCAGATTTTATATCTTAGATTGCGTGCAAAGTTGTTCTTGTGCCTGAACACCCCGACTATGTTTACGGTCCGGTACATTGATCACGGTTCGCAACTCATCCGCCATTTCCCCGTTAAGCCCACGTTTCTGACTTTGCTAACCTGGTGGGCGTTCCTTCATTATCTCCAACAAATCGTAACTCCGCGCGTATAGTCGAATGACGATCTGACATCAAGTAAGAAGCGGCCAGCTCGGACGCATCGATGGCAGAAAGCCCTTGTGCGTCCATGATGTCCTAGCAGTCTAAGCCATCTTCCTGACGTAGACCGGATCCCCAACCCTCACTATTCCATCCCCGGAGGGCACCCCATTGCATCCTACACAAGCCTTCATTCTGTGCTTCGATTCGAGCCCCATTCTGAACTTCATCAGTACCTTGTACGGGACGGCTTTGTCTCGCTCTCCTGTCTCTGGGCTGACATTAGGCAACTGCAATTCAATTTATGATCAGTTCATTTTTGGGGGATGAATAAGTAGCCAAGACCTACAAGACATCTCGTGCACTTAGACACGAGGGTAATACGCGGAGCGCCTTCGGTGCCGATCTGTATTTCGCGCCAGTCGTCCTCAGCAAAAGGCCCGCCGCCTCTGAAGACAATATTTGGCCGGAATCTAACGAGATTGGAATTAAAAACGGATTAGTTCAGCTGGCCATCTCCGCCGCAGTATGGGGAGAAACAAGACGGGAGAAGCAGAAAATGTTCATGAGATGGAAACCCCTCAACAGGGAATGACATAGATGAATGGGGCACGAACCTTTCTATGACTATACGATCAGTCTTCCATCTTTCTTCTATGCCTTGAGTACCGACATGTCCACGGAGCTCCTTCTCGATAGCATCTGTGCTTTCTTCGGATAAAACGAGTAGTGGATACATATCTTGGTATTTTGCGGTTGCAACAAGATTCGGAACAGCTGTGGTTGGATCTATGCGGCGAGGTTGAGGACCTTTGAAGGCGAGATGTACCGGGCGTCCAATAAACTTGGACAATACTGCTGAAGCCGTGCCTTTTGGTCCGTTGATTGATTCGCAAATATAACCGTCCATTGCAGGATGAGTGGGCCACATGATGATGTTGGGTAAACTATTAGAAGGGAATCATTAACATAAAAATGGACTATCGGAAGGCGAACCTACATATCCCACGTCTTCAGCGTGTCTTCGGTTGGTCTTAAAGGTATCGAGAATTCTTCACAACCCGCTTCTTTCGGAAAAGCAATCTTGAGCGTACCATCCGTTTTGATAGATGGCGTGATAAGGACCATCTGGTTGATGTGTTAGTACTCAGAAAATAGAGTCACTAAGACGTGCCTTTCCGATTTCTCTCGCGGTCACCACGTTGACCTTGACAGCGTCGATGATGCACCAAAGCCTGTCGTTCTGACGAAACAGTGAATTAATAGAATTCATTCTTGGGCATTATACGCTTACCTCTAATCCTTCGGGAGTAAAACGAGCAGTTTGGACAGAAATGCCTCGGCAACTCTGTTGTAATGAGTGTCACCATGTCGCAAAATCAATTTTTATGGAGGCCAGGAAGGAGCAAACGCAGAATAAAATGAACACAAGTCAGTAGAAGAACGTACTCAAGAACACGCACTTTGATTGGATGGATGAGAATCTTCGACACGCTCACATGTCCAGGTGAAGGGGGCGTGTCGGTCGAGACCCGAGACACAACTGGCATAGTTGATGATGCTTCAACGACTTTCTTTCGCGAATCGCTTGACGATTGCTTTCCTCCTGGGAGGATGTAACCAGCAAGGATGAGGGCAAAGAGGGCCGCGAAAATGGTCCATCCATAGGGAGAGAGCAAGATTATGTCCTGTGGGATTGCAAGCGGGAGCTTGGGAAGAACCGAAGATAGCGCCTCGGACAACATGAGACTGGGCGAATGGAAGGCTCAGGATAGGTGAGCGTATCTTGACGAGAAGGAATAGAGTTCGACGAGGTTGCGCTGGAAGAAGAGTGTTCGACTTTTGGGGAGATCCTTTGGGGTTGGTGAGATACCAAAATTTAGCGAACCTCAGGTTGTAATACTTGAATCTTGAAAGCACTGACCCCGGTGAAATTGCGATCAGGATTCAGCACGAAGGAGACTATGGTTCTGACGCCTTAACATTCAGTGTTAGTTAGGAATGACCCATCTTTCACTACATTGTTTGGTGACGAAGGGTCAGAAGTTGTTCCTGAGCTTGCTACCTATGACGATGACTCAAGGCAATCATAATGCCAAGTCATCTTATCTTATCCGATAGAAGGGAATGTTCTCCTCCCAATTCCAGCTCAATAGCACAGTTTGTACGAGTTCTTTGATTTATACAATTGTTTCCCTCTCCTTTATTGGAGCCATTCACCCAGTTCGTAAGATAAGGTGAACACCGCTGTCGGACGAAATCACCGGACTGACTTTGCCGACCTCCAAAGCATAAGTCGCATCCTCGAAAGCTTTCTGCATCTGACCGTGCCCAAACCAGCCAAGGTCACCGCCATTCGAATGAGAAGAGCAGTCGGAATGTTTCGTGGCGAGTTCAGCGAACTTTTCCGGAGAGCCATTAATTTCCGTTTCGTATCCCTTCAAGATCTCAACGGCTTCCTCCTTGGTGCGAGTTATGTTGCTCTGAAATTGTGAATTAGAATATAAAAATTTAATATGATGTTGAACTGGAGAGGATGCTGCTGAACATTACCTCTTTCCAACTGGACGGGCGCCGGCTATCCTTATGCTTCACCAACAAATGGCTAGCTCTGACCTGTCCGGCATGGGCGCCAGCTGACTGTCCCCCTCCAATTAAATATTCCTTAGCACCGGGAAGTTGTCTGACTTGTTCGTCGGTTAATTCAGAAGGCTTGTCCCATGTCGATTGCTTGGTTTGGGTGTTGAAGAAGTAGGGTAAACCTTTGGAGGTAGACAGGCGAACTTCCCAGACAGACTGCAGAAACATTAAATAAGAGGTGAATTCCGACAAAATAAGGCAAGTATGCGGACCATATTATGGCTGATACAGCGGCGATGTTGGCGATCAAGGTAAGAGAGGTTGTTCTTCATCGCTGAGGTCATCGCCACGCCCTGATTACGCTAGCTGATTGCATCATAACCCAAACCGTTTGCCTTACGGGCTTGGCAACAGCCAAACTACTTTCACCAGCTTTCACCTTCCCAATATGCCAAATGCCACGCCGGCTGATCACTACAGAGGCTACAGACACCCTTTCTTATTCGGCGTTCATTATCTTGGAGGAGTCGGAGGTAAAGAACCTTGCTACTTTTGCGCTCTCGGTCTCTGACTCAATCGCTCACGAAGATACCCCTAGAACCGTGAGCTCGCGATGCAAGCCAATACGTACGACGCGACTTATGAAGCTGGGACATACTCCAGATCACTGAGCTGGCCATGTCACAATTTTCGGCTGAAATCCGACGCTCCCCGGGGTGGTGGAAATGCTGTCCAGAATCTAATATCAAAAATGCGTGGTTCGACTCTGCCGTAGACCGGACATGGAGGGTGAAGACTCCATCTTCTCATGCGGAAGTCAAACTTTCTGCCCGACAAGTGAGTTATTCTGGTCCCCGTTCATCTTCGTCTGCTGAACTAGTACAAGATTGATTATATCCTGGATGAGCTCCAAGGTTATGCGGCGCTTCGAGACGAGAAACATCAATGGTAAGAATTCTACCATCCCTGACGTGTAATATAGTGTCTAGCATTGCTTTCTAGTCAGGTCTCCTGCTTCGAGCGCGTATGGGAATCTGAGTCTGTGTTGGACGAAGAGATAAGCTTGGCCTTGCGACAATCGTTGGACAAAATCAAAGCCCTGTTGCAACAGAACGAGGACAACATTACGACAGATATCATAGACCACCAACGTTATCCTCTGGTGTACAATCGGACACTGGTTTCCCATCTTAATGGGAGGAATTACCGATCCATCCCTCCTCCGCCTTCCACCGACATCTATACAGTTTCTCCCACATTTGCTCTGCTTCCTTCCGACGTCTTTGTCTCGGCCGACTGCTCTTCTGTCGAGTTTCTATCCTATATCAATAATCTTGACCCGACTCGACACTCTGGAACCTATGTTCTCCTCCAGAAGCTCTTAGCAGGTTTCATGCCGCTTTTCGAGCACACTTTAACAGATCTGCACCGAAATAACCCTCTCGTGCAACGGATTCCTGGCAGTTGTCGATACACAGTCTGGGAGGAACCCGAGCCCCCAGACCACTCAGACGATGACGAAGGCTGGGTCAACTATGAACGAGAGATGCGACAGTGGGCCCTCAATCGACCAATCAACCTTCCCGATGTTCCATCGACAGGGTATCCTGGCGGCCTCGAGAACCGAAGACACACAGTCACCCTGAGAAACAGAGTTGTTCAAGTTATCGTAAGCATAGTCAATATAGCCCTAGTAAGCCTCTTTTTCTCCTACCAATCCTAGGCCTCTTGGAATAATGTCTTCTCAGACTCCTGACGAACCACGATTCTCAGGCTTTCCTTGGCATGTGGAAGGAATGCGGAGTGAGCGAATCGTTGCATGTGGCTTCCATTGTTTATCAGTGGTAAGCTTCTATCTCAGAGTCAGCGAGCTTGTACTGACCTATCCTTAGGACAACATTACAAACACTTCGATCCAGTTCCGCATGGCTGTGACATATCCTAAGGGCTTTTCAGCGGGAGATGCTGGGGCTACTTTGCGAACGTGGGGCATTAGAGACGGCGATTCGTGCCATCAGTATATTGGAGAGGTTCCTGTGCGGCCGGGCTTGGGCCTCGTTTTCCCGAATATCTATCAGCATCGACAAACGTCATTCGAGTTGAGGGATCCCTCCAAACAAGGACACATGACGGTTATTCGATTCTTCCTAGTCGATCCAGAAATCAGGCCGATTGTGTCGACCTCGGTCGTTGCTCCTCAGCAGAAAGATTGGATTCATAAAGCTCTGGACGACAACCTGGATAACCGGTTGCCAAACGAAGTGATAGAGAAGATTTTAAACAACGTAGAAGGACTCATGGACGAGTCAGAGGCAGACAGCTACAAGAAGGAGCTTTTGGAGGCGAGGAAGCGATTCACGCGAGCGAGCAATAGTTATCATTTTTGTATACCCTTCGATATCTGGAACGGACCTGAAGTTGTGCCATAGGCGTACAAAGGAAAACGATACTTCTTAGGGGACCAATCTTCACCGTCAGTTGTCCTTGGAATCCGCAATAATAAAAACTCGCGGATTGCGAGCGATCTAATGGATTTTGAGCCCCTTTAAGCGGAAGGTGGCCTCGGAGACTTACCCAGGACCTAACGCGTTTCCCATATATGTACATGGGGATTGTCGACACCCAACAGGCGGCCTGTAGTCCGGACAGTATTAAGAGTGAATCCTTCACGCCGCGACTTTCAATGAAACCATTTGCGAAGAATGTAAACCCATAGAGGACCATATTCTTAGCGAAGTTAACGAGGGCCAGAACATGAATTGCATCGTTTCCGTGAGTGTCGAGCAGATAGGAAATGGAGGCAGATCCAGATATGACCATGCAATAGTTTGGCAGTCTACCGGAAGGGAAATATCAGGCTTAGAGGTAGCGAGCAAATGGAACCTTTGACTAACGCAAGACACAAGACCGCCCCAATCCAAGGCATATTCCTGGTAGTACCAACTATCAAAAATAGAACATTAGAGGGAGTCTAGAGTATCGATAGGTTGTCCTTACCAGCCCATCCTGCGTATCCAAAAACTCCGAGCAGCATCGTCGTGAAGAAGATGATGCGAAATTCGGGTTCATATATTCCTTTGTTGCGTTTTGACATCCATACCGACCCCCAGTCCGTCAAGGGCCCTCCAGTGCATACTGCAAGCACGATGGCGACAAAGCCACTCAAGTTGGTTAAGCCCTAGAATACGAAAAATAGGTCGTGTTCTAGAAACACATGGCTTTAGGTATACGTACGATTTGCGTAGCATTGAAGTTGTATTCGATTGTAAAGATCGTCGCGGAACAAATGGGCATGAGACCTGGAAGAGACGTGAATGAAGGGAACGAAAGAGGCTATTTCGAGAATTCCTACTTAACCAGACAGCCTGCATAGCTAGAACCAGGATTAGAAACCATGTCTGTTGAAAATATGATTGTGGAGTGATACCGGACGAAGCAAGATTTCACCTACCACAGGCGAGATCAAAAAAGGGAAGGGGCGTAAGAAGATCCTGATGACGTTGGTCTTGGTGTAGGTGCCGTGGTACGGCTTCAGCCCAGAGATGAAACTCTTCCTCGCGGGTATCCGAGGCTCTCTTGACGATTCTACCTCTTCGATGACAGGCTTCTCTGATTTGCTCACTGGGGTACGGCCCTTCACTTCCCTGATGTACAACGTCTGGATGAGAACCAATCATGCTGAGTCCTTGGAAACAAATTTGATGCGACCACCTACCTCATGTACGAAGAAAAACGTCAGGAGAAAAGAGATGCCGAATGGAATGGTCACCAGCCAGAACCCCATTTGCCATGATAGGTTTTGGACAACATAGCTGTACAGCAGAGGTCCACTAGAACAAGCGTCAAGATATGCCTCGGTGACTTTCTCGGCAGCACGTACAGGGTGATCCCAGCCATAATTGCGAAACTCCAGATGGTAGCCCTGCTTCCCCGCTCATGTACACTGCAAAAGGGCAGATCAAAGAGAGGATGTGAGCGTCAGAGATTCCAACTTACAAAAAAATATGTTCAATAGTCGATGCTACCAGACTGAAGGAGATGACGTCCGTGAACCTCGGCAGCAGGCAAATAGGCTTGAACGCACCTTTGGACAGAGGCCATCCCGAACCCTTGGAACAGGCGGGAGGCGTTGATAGATGCCAGGTTCGGACTAAGCGCACACCAGATGCACGACATAAACATCTGGTGCGAACATACTAAATAAAGAAAGTCAAAACACAAGAGGAGGCATACCAGGAACACAGACGTCAGAAACACGATACGGTGCCCGAATTTGGTAGCGAACACGTTCTGGAATAGCCTGAAAGCAATGGTTGGGGAAAACGATGTTTGCAGAAAAGGCGGGCGTACATAAAGGAGCCCAGTCCAAGCAACATGGTGCCGAAAGAGGAAGCTACCTCATCAACGCTGACGCCGAACTGTTCTGCAAGAAGGACGTAACCGGGGCCAACCATAGGACCGAGTGCACCATCGAGAGTGGCCAACAATACGCTGAATTCATGTCAAGGCTTGAAGGCACAGGACTTGACTGAGGGACCTACAGAGTCCAGAAGCAAGCCTCTTTCCTCCATCTCGGCCAATTCAACCTGAAAACAGGAATGAAAACGACAAAAGTCGGGGAGGCTCAGTAACGAACGGGTCGTTAGGATCGTCCGATGGCTGTGGGACGAGTACGACGCGGCTGGATCTTCCAGATCCATGTTTCAAGGTGACAGCTTCTGCTATCACGACCTGTATGAAACATGAGTAAAGCAAGATTCCCTAAACGATGATTGATTTGTTACCTACCTCTTCCCCGCTTACGATTCCGAATTCTGAAAGTAAAGCAGTTCCTGGAACCTTCTCCAGGTATTTGTCCTCTGTAGGTAAAAAGAGGTTAGCCGGGCGTGTGCAGCGTCCACAGGCAATTACCTACCTAGAACGCCGAGACCCATCGTGGCGAGGAATGCCTTCGTCCCTCAGCTCAGGCCCGTATAAATAGTTGAACGACAGGTCAATTAGTTCAGAGTCTCCTTTGCTAAAGTCTCTCACAGATTCGGCGCCGTGGCTTCTTCGTCTTCTGGTTTCTCCTTAGGGCACCAAAATGACAGCTCGCGTGGCCGAGGAAGTGCCTTCATACAAATGCCTCGCCTCGACATGGGAAAGAAATTGTTCAAATCGCTCCAGGTCTGCGGTAGCCTTATATTGAGGTGGAGACACGTCACCTCGCACATGGCATAAAAGCCAACTCTATGGAGGGGAAGCGACATTGGAAGACCAAACATCAGTTTCTCATTATCCCGAAGGTAGAACCTGGGATGTTTGAAATCATCACATGCGCTCTGAGGAGGAAGTTGTGGATATGCATCATGAATCGTGACGTAGCAAGACGCACACCGAGGTTCTGCAAGGGTGTCCGTGGTACCAAGGAGAACAGATTAGAGCCTGTAGGTAAGATATGTGAACCGATGTTCATGCGAGGTATTCACACTCAATTGAGTCCTGTTGAATAAGGAAAGGTAGATAACTTGAATACGCAAAGGGAGAGTCAATTATAGGCCACTTACGAGGGACAATTGCTTACGATAGCCTGGTATCAGCACCCCCTTACGTACTCGGGTAAACAGTCCCAAAAATCAAGCAATGGGTACGATTTACGAAGGCAAGTAGCAGGTATCATTTTTGTATGCCTTCCAATATCTGGAACAAAAATATATCTTGACATAATTTTTACTCAGACTTGTGTGAAAGGAACTGATCTTAGGGTCTCCACTGAAGTCAAGTGTCAGTTGTTCTCGGAACCAACAACAATAAAAAACCGTGAATGGCGAGCAATCTAATGAATTTTGAGCCTCTTGGAACGGAAGGAGATCTGGCATACTCACCCAGGACCTAACGCGCTTGCCAAATATGTACATAGGAATTGTCGACGCCCAGCAAGCGGCCTGCAGTCCTGAAAGTATTAAGAGCGCATCCTTCACGCCGCGGCTTTCGATGAATCCGTTCGCGAAGAATGTGAATCCATAGAGGACCATATTCTTGGCGAAGTTGACGATGGCCAGAACATGAAGCGCATCGTCACCGTGAGTGTCAAGGAGGTAGGTAATCGCAGCTGATCCGGATATGACCATGCAATAGTTTGGCATTCTAGCAGGATGGAAGGTTAGGCTTCAGGGCAGTTAATATTCCGGAAGTTGTTACTAACGCAAGACATAGAACCGCTCCAATCCAGGGCATATTCTTTGTTGTGCCAACTATATGAAATGGGACATTAGGGTGGGACATGAGTATTGACACGGCGTTCCTTACCTGCCCATCCTGCGTACCCAAAAACTCCAAACAGCATCGTCGTGAGGAAGACGATACGGAATTCGGGCTCGTACATTCCTTTATTGCGTTTTGACATCCATACCGTTCCCCAGTCTGTCAAAGGCCCACCAGTGCATACCGCAAGTACGACAGCAACAAATCCACCCAGGTTCGTTAAGCCCTACAGGATAAAATGGAAATATATGTACGTGTTCTGACAGCACGTTGTCTTAGTATACGTACAATTTCTGTGGCGTCGAAGTCGTATTCAATTGTGAAGATCGTCGCGGAACAAATGGGCATGAGACCTGACGAATACGTGAATGATAGCAAGAAACGAGCGACTTCGAGAGTCCATACTCAACCACACAGTCTGCATTCCAAGAACTAGGAATAAAAACCACGTCTAGAGAATGTGTTCAGGCAGTGAAAGCCCAAAGGATTAACTTGGCTAACCACTGGGGAGATCAAGAAAGGGAAGGGCCGTAAGAAGATCTTGATGATGTTGGTCTTGGTGAAGGTGCCATGGTAAAGCTGGAGCCCAGAGACAAAGCTCCTCTGTGCGGGTATCCGAGCTTCTTGGGACGACTCCACATCTTCGATAGCCTGCTTCTCTGTCTCATTGGATGCGGAATTGACCGTCACTTCCCTAATGTATGAGGTCTGCCAGATGAGATTCAATTTCGCCGAGTCATGAAGCAGGTTTTTTTTCCTTACTTCATGCACGAAGAAAAAAGTCAGGACTGAAGAGATGCCGAATGGAATGGTCACCAGCCAAAACCCCATTTGCCATGACAGGTTCTGGACAACATAACTGTACAATAGAGGTCCACTATCCTGAACGTGTCAGAGCAGGCGCCCAACCGACTTCCGTACAATAACTTACAGGGTGATCCCAGACATTATTGCAAAGCTCCAGATGACAGTCCGACTTCCTCGTTCGTGTACGCTAACAAATAGGTCATCCGAGGACTGTCAGCACCGAGGGATTCTTACAAATACATTTGTTCAATTGTTGATGCCACTAGACTAAGGAACGTCAGTACCATGGAGCTCTCAGCGCCTGTCAAATATGTCTGGACTTACGATTGAAGAGAAGACATCCCGAACCCTTGGAACAGGCGAGAAGCCCTGACAGATGCCAAATTCGGGCTGAGCGCACACCAGACGCAGGAGATGAACATCTAGACCAAATTTATCGAATAAAGGAATGTCGAACCCACAAAATACGACGTACCAGGAACACAGATATCAGATACACAATGCGGTGGCCGAATTTTGTCGCGAAAACATTCTGGAACATCCTGAGCGAATTGAGAGCTAGGAGGCGGGCAACACAAGACGGACTCACATAAAGGAGCCTAAGCCGAGTAAAATAGTGCCAAACGAAGATGCCACCACATCGACGCTAACTCCAAATTGCTCTGCAAGAAGGACATAACCCGGGCCAACCATTGGAGAGAGAGCGCCGTCGAGAGAGGCCATGAAAACGCTGGAATTGACGTCAAGAGTTGACCGCGAACTTGACTGATGCGCATACAGGGTCCAGAAGCAAGCCTCTTTCTTCCATCTCGGCCAATTTAACCTGAATTTCCGGATGAAAAGGATGAACGGTGGGCGAGCTCAGAAACGAACGGGTCGTTAGGATCATCCGATGGTTGTGGGACTAGTATGACATGACTGTGTCTTCCAGTACCCCGTTTCAAGTTGGCGGCTTCTCCTATCACGATCTATGCAAGGCATAAGCAATAGGGAACGCCCCGGAAAATGATTGGTTTATTGCTCGCCTCTTCCCCACGTACGATTCCGAGTTCCGAAAGCAAGGCAGTTCCTGGAACTTTGTCCAGGCACTTCAGAAGATTTCGGAATTTGGAAACTGCGGGCCAGACTGCGCGCGATCGCTGCGGGGAAAGGCGCGGCAACTCCCGCTGGAGCGATAACGTGACTCGTTGACCACCGCGTTGCGAGATTGGGAACAAGGACGTTGTCTACCAACCCTCTGCTACGTGCTGATTACCCTAGATACCTCCACAAAATGAATGCCGTCGAACCCATACTCGAGCGCTCAAACACCATCCAATCCTGCGTTACATCACCCTTGATGGGATCATCACTTCTCTCGCCTTGCTGGAACCTTAAGCGCGACACATGCCTACAGCCTCACCATTGAAGGGGGAAAAAAAAAAAAAAAAAAAAAAAAAAAAAAAAAATAGCAGCCCTGGCTTGGCCCCGACGAACTCTCCCTCAACCAGGTGGGCCATCTTCCTTAGTTGGCGCTTGGCTTCTGTTCGATTGCGATAGATGGATTGCTGGGAGTTTTGAGGGATACCTCTGGAGCTCCTTCGATGACATTGTTTGTCCGATGACTATCAATCTCTTCAAACACCACGGTTGGCAGTATGGGCTCAGTAAGTCACATTCTGGATTTAAATGGCTTGACTGTACATCTACAAGCTGCGCCTCTTCTCTATCCACAAGTGATTGCTGCGAAACTCATCACTGCAAGAATTTTCATAGGATTCCCTTGAAGCGGATTCAGTACCAGATTATGCACAGTCCGTGTTTACAGCACTCAGGTGGGGGTCCAACCAGGCCTACCGTGTTCATCTTACGTTTCCTAGTCAAGTTCTCGGGTGATAGCTGGATGAGAAGATCTTACTATGATAGTGGCTAGAATGTAAAACACAGTTACACACAAACTACAGTGTCTTTAAAGGACAACGACTACTATACTGTATCCCTGCATTCATCAAGTACGGAGAGCATCAAGGTATGTTGACCAGAAGCTTGGTGATACATGCTGGCGTCGATAGATGCTGTTACGGAATGTGAGTAAGCTGAAAAATGACTCAAAGCCCCACATAACGGAAAACTGCCCTGACCTCAGGTTTCTTGCGACAATACGAGCGTGTTTATAGTTCAAAAATGACAGGATCATGCATACTTTCGCCCTTACGAGTGGGCATTGAGCAAACCGTCTCACAACGAATCAAATCTGGACGCGTTCGTGATCCTCGGTTGCTCGAGGACACCATCTTTCGACAGAAATTCCTCATTGTTCCGCATACCTGGCTCAATCGGCTCGCTTTCAAAGGTTGCCATGGAGAGGAGCGGATATGAGTGATCATTTTGAAAGGCAGCCTGACGCGTGCGACACGAATGTCAACGACTGTTCGTGCGCGTCTTTCTCATGCCAGACGGGACTTATTGTAATGTTTTATCTTGCGATTGTGATCTCACACAGTGGGGATAACAGGAGCTCGCCCCTTGCCAGCAATTCGCCTTTCCCATTTCACGTCATGGGAAGCCATCCTCCATCTTCGACCTTGATCCATCGTACACATTCTGCCGGGGAGGGGCTGGGCCCCCCATAGACGTCGCAAAAGCCCCGGTCGTGGTACTTCCAATGGCCCAAGCTTCTTGCAAATCCCTGGCATGCCGCGGATCCGTTGAAAAATGTCGAACATAACATAATTCCTTTGGAAATGTCCTGTGTGACAGATGGAGAGAGGGTGATGGGAATGAAGGATAAGCACAGAGTAACAACTAGCAAGTTGAATGCGGC
>MPNV01001881.1:1166389-1185650 GCA_013376435.1 Cyclocybe cylindracea
CGGTGTCCCAGCTTTGTGGAAGGGATGGGTGCAGGTGGTTGAGTTCCTGCAGTGCACGGGCGCGCGTGCCGCCAGGCACTACTATTGGGCTTCCTGGCGAGGACAGAATGTCTCAGGTGGTTACTTCGAGCGATTGACGGAAACCGACAATCGCCGGGGAGGATTCGACGTTCGCAATTCGCGCCCTGCTCTCGCCTTCTTCTCAGTTTTCTGCCTCTTCATATTGATTCCGGCGTCCTCTTGCTTGTATTTCTTGCGATAATCTCATCATCGGCCTGCGTCTAGATGGGGATAAGAGGCGATCGAACATGTGATATGCAAGCTTATGACAGCGCGTCCCGTAAAATCACGCAGGTGCGTCCCCATTTCCCAGATTTCATGTCAGATGATTCCAGTGCGAGAGCCCACTTCACTCTGGGGCGGTTGGCGCAAGATTCTCCGGATGTGCACGTGTAGACTCCCACAGTACCACTTCTGGCCTCTACTTTCCTCGGCCTAAGCGCTCCTTATAAGATAGGTGTTACAGAGCTCATCTTCCTTTCACCCAATTCTTCTCACGTTCCAATATGCGCCATGCAGTGTCTGCAAATATCCGACCGTTTCGGGTGGTTGCGAAGTTCTTCTCAACTTTGGTGCTCGATTCCTGAACCCATTGGGCTCCGAATTCTTCAAGGTGATTCCATTTGCCGGGAGCGGTTTCTTGCCGTAGTCATGCGCTTTCGCGGCTTTGGTGAAGTTTGATAGGTGGTTTAGAGAATCAGTAGTTGAAGAGAATGCGGCGAGGAATTTGTGTATCGGCGACTGTATATATTGAGGACTTATAAGGGTGGGATTTGTTAACGTCTCACCCAGATCAAGGAGGTCGGGACTGGTTAAGTGGTCAAGAGTACTCAGTGAGTTGGTCTCTTCGTCTGGCTCTCGCTTGCGCTCTCAGGATACCAGCGTTGGCCCTCCTTGCTGCCCATCATTGCCCGTTCCTTCGCGGTAGCTCCTTAATGAATGGAATCACTTATTCCATGCCTCCCTGAAATCCGTGAAAGCCCTTATGGCAAATATGGGTGGCTTGGAGAAGTTAGTTGAAGGACCAAATGTGTTGTAGATTCTGCAGGGAACGTCATAGCCGCATCTCCACCCATGAACAAGGGACTTACCTTCTTTTTTTTCCTGGGGTGTAGAGGTTTCGTCGCATCCACCTGCATCTTATCGTCTCGAGAGGTTCTTCTTTCGACTCTGGTACGAAGGTTCGTCAATTTTCATATCCCTATCATTGTCCTTTTTCGTCTTCGGCGCAAATTGCACGCCCTCCCAAGTTGGTCCGTACTCTCACGAAGTTGACACCGCTCCGTTCTCCAAGGGGAAATACAACGCTCAGGAAAGTCAAAATCGACCAAAATATCGTGGTAGTCCCGTCTTCGATAGGCGCGCAAAGGTCGTTCAGTGTTCGTAGAGGATGAGAGCCTTTCCCTTCTGAGGTACCATGCCTTCAGTCAGTCTCGTAGCACGAGCTTCGATCCACGAGAAGATGTGGAACACGAGGCTATGGTTTGCGTCTCGAGCAGGTCTTGGAGACGGTGAATGGGAAGGTCTGTTCGCACGCATCTGCACAGACAGGAATATCCATAAGCGTACGCTAATCTGCCATGCAAATGTCACCTACCTTGTTCAGTAAATGCCAACGCGAGGTCAAGTTTGTCGCGTAATGCGTCATAGTACTTGCTCTCATCGTGCTTTAAAGCCGTACCCTCAGTGGCCTACAGCAGAGTGCAGAGAAGTATTAGCGGAATTGGGGAAGGCCAGCGAACGTACCGCTAGCAGGAAGATGTCGTTTTTGAGTAGATATTCCCACTGGCTCTTCCGGTTTTCTGGCGTGGACTTGTCTTTGACCTCGGAAATGGTACGAGCAACAAGCTCGTGGAGCTTAGTCTGGTCAACCGGCGACGGCGGTAAGGATTTGAGAAAGGTATTAAGATGTGGTTGGAGAGAGACCATGGCTGATCGGAATTCAAATTAGGAAGCTCACACTTATCTCTTCCGTTCATCATGTCGGAGGGCAAATCGCATCCAAGCGGGGCCGGCGACTCTTCTGAACAGCTCATTACTGAAGCGGAGACATTGATTCATGAAGCAGGGCGAGGTATTTCTCATGTATCGCAAATGACTGAGGAGTTCCCCTCACTGCTGGGAGGCGAGGATGTGGCTGAGCTCCTCGAACGGCTGGCAAGCGCAGACATGATGGCCCAGGGCATGGAATCTAAACTGGATAACGTCCTCAACAACCTCGACGCTCTCCTGTCGACCCTTGAAGCTGAGGAGGAGAGGGCAGAGCAGGAGGAAGAGAGTGATGCTTGCACAGGCAAAGCTAAGGATAATCATGCTGAGGATGTATAAAAGTGTAAGTGTGCTCCTTCGTGCATACCTATCCGCCCTTTGAATGGGACGCCATACATTTAGCTTTATCAGCAATGGCAGTGCCTTTCGCACCACGACTCTTGGTAAATCAGCCTCTAGTACTAGTCATCACAGTGATGGAGCCAGGTCCTGCGACGATGCAACGATCTCGATACCTACGCCTTCACATGTGCCATATGAACACGACCCCGTTCTTCGAAAGTGACGTGTTTTCGCTCTCGAATAAAGTATTTAACACGATACCACGGGCCGTACCATTAACGTACCATCCAGCGGCGATCGAGCACAGGCATCTTCGGACCAGCTGGGCGATAGCGTTGAATTTCGCTAGATTGCCGGCATTGCAGCAGTAATTAGATAAGTATACGTGCCAATGTAGAGAGTACATCCCTGGTAGGGGCTCATTCTATAAGTAAGCTTGATACAATGCAATCTACTATACAAATGCAGCATTATTCCAAAATCAACGATGTAGTTCAAGCAGAGTCCAGCTGTGAGAGGTCAAAGCGTTTTACAGTGTCGACGACGTCCCATCCTTTACGGGCAAACACGAGCTGCGGACTAGTCAGCATAGTCCAAACAACAGGGTGAAGAGACAAACCAGGTAGGGGTTGGCAGTGGATCCAGTAGTATCAGCGAGTACTTCCTCTTTCGAGACAACAGATACGTCCGAGTCGTTGTATTTAAACCAGGAGTCGGGACTTCCAGGAAGGTGTCGGGAATAAAAGAAATAATGGCCCCATGATGGAGATGATCCTCGATGAATGAAGACGGAGGTAAGCTCATAGGCCACATCAGTGCTATCGCGCCAGATGGCTTCGAGTTCATCCTTGAGCTTATCGACACGGGCTCGCAGATGATCTATCTCTGCGCGTACCCTATTTTGCTCGTCCCCCATTTGTTGAAGGAGGTCGTCGTCGATCCCAGAGACAGACTGGGCTTTCAGACCCGATAAAAAGGTGCGAGTATGTTCCAACGAAGATGCGTAAGGTGTATCCTGAAGAACCAGTCAATCACATTCCCGACGTAAAGGTTCAGTATTATTTACCTTTCCCTCGATAAGAAGGCGCACTCTTTCCCTGCAAGCAGTGAGCTCCGCCTGGATTGCTTTGGACTTGGATTTTTTGGCTGGATCTGCTGTATCCATGAAACGGTCCATGTACAGGTCCTCGTCAAATTTGACATATGCTTGAGACTTGTACGGTTGAAGAGTTTCGCGGTTGAATTGCACTCGCTACCGTCGCACGTGAGAAAAGCTTGAAATAGCAGAGGGCAAAGACTAACCTGCAGCTGGATTTGCAGAAGAGGAGGCAAATCAACCAAGGTGACTTCCATCCTAGCCTTACGTCCCTCATAGTCGACCATATCATCAAAGTATCCGCTCAACCCGTCGTAAATGTCCACACCATCGTTCGTGACGTTTACAGGTAGATGGGAAAAGAGATCTTCCTTTTCGTGTATTGAGGACCGAGATTCCGTACTTGTGAGACGCTGTCGAATTTTGCCATAGAAGAGTCTGGATAGATTCGATGTAAGTATGCGTCCTCACGATGAAAAAGGATGCTTACCTTTTGACAACGCTTGTCTTATCTTGACTCTCGCTGATGTCGTCGAACCTTAGTAGTGCAGTCTCGATCTGGAACATGCAATTATCCATGCATTCCGCAACATCGTGTTGTTTTCCTAACAAGGGGTTCAGAGTTATAATGATGAAAATTGTGAATGCAGGGCCCACCAAACATCATGGTGGAATCAGAGGCTTCCGCACGCTTTCGAGGGGGAGGGGAGGGTTTCTGTGGGGAAGGAGCTGCCATTCTAACATCGCCATCCTCGTCTGTGGAATAAACTTTTGACGAGGAAGCATCTGTCCTCGAGTGAGTTGGGGAATGAGGCTCTGAAGACTTCGTTCCCTTGAATGATACAACAACGAAACCGTCCTTCTCTGGAGGTGATTGGGATATCGGGCTGTCAACATCCATTTGGCTTCGCTGGCGGTCGATATCTCGGGGGCGTTTGCCTAACACTGACTTCCCAGGGGATTGTGTTGGATGGAATGATGATCGAGAGGGTCCGTCTTCCACCAGAGTTGCATCAGTATCATTGGAAGAGTCTGTACCACCTCTGTCAACTTCATCTTCCTCTTCATCTCGCGATGTCACGAGAGCGAGCTTCGCTAGCTCTATTGTTGGAGTCACGGCGGCAGCCTCGCAGTATTCCAGGTTGTAGAATAGATCCGCCAATTGGTTGATAACTGCAATGACGTTGTAGCTATTAAAGACGTCGGGAAAAGCTTTTTTGAAACTTACACTTCCGAGAGCGAATGATTTCACGTCGTGTTACGAGCCTCCCACCGACGCGATGTCTCTTCAAGTCCTCATCAGTCAACTTTTCGTCGGCAAGCGCCTTCAGGTCGAGTTTCGACATGGGCAACACAGCTTCGCGAAGCTCCTTGATGGTGTAAAAATACTAAGGGAACGTGTAAGAGTTGACACTTGAGAGTCAAGAATCTTCCTTACCTGCAATAATGAATTGAGGTAGCATGTATTGCCCAGTTGATTGAGGCCACGAGGCAAATCAGGACGTGTCGGGGCAATGATTTCACCCGCTTGAAAGGTGATGAAAATTTTACAATCAAGAGTACGAGAAAGAACATACGGTCAACACCGGTCGCGACAAATTGCCGCAGTCGTTCGCTATCTCGAACTTCAGCGATGACTGTCATCGCTTCTTGCATCTTGTCCAGTTGCGTTGGAGTTTCCTCGAGCTGTGATTTTGTTAAAGAAGTCTCGAGATTACACGAAGGAATATCACCGACCCTCATGCTGTAAACCGTGATCAACATGTAATCTTCAACATCCTTAGGCACTTCCAGGGTGTCATAGGCTTTGTCAGGATTCATAAATTTGTTCTTGCCATTGTCCCAAACGGTCCTCAACCTGACACTACCCCTAGACTCTGCAAGAATCCTGAAGGCTTCATTAGCAAGCCGGTGGGTTTCTGGACCGTGTTCGTGATCCCTCCAAGACCGCTTGACACAGTCTCTCCAGGCATTCTCAACAAAGTCGTCTGGGATTTCTTCGTCGTATTCAACGGCGAGGAGGTTTTCTGAGCCGAATCCGAGCTGTACGGCAGCTGTAGATATGTCTTCGAGCGTGAACCGTTCTCGAGATCGCTCCATGACCAGTAATTCTTGCAGCGCGGGAGGGCAGCTGCCGTACTCTTGAAGGTGCTTCAATATGTTGGTGAAGTACGTGAAATACTTCGGGGTCCCTGCAGGATCGCACCGACATTGCGCAAGGTAGGCAAACGCAAGAAGCTCTGAAAGGAGATAAGAGACCAAAGGCTGCCTCAAAGACAGAAACATACCGCACGAGTAGGTTGTCGGTGTCAAGCCAAGTCCTGTCCAAGAAGCGTCGAGATGGCCAACCGCGTCTAGCATCGACTCAGACAAGCCTCCTCGTGGTACTAATGCATCCTCTTAGAACTCGAAATGATAAGCTGGGAATAAAGGCTAACTTTGATCAGGGTGGGCACCGACTGCGCTTTGATACATTTCCCGCGCACTATCAAGTTGGGCATAAAGCTTAAACTCTTTTGCTTCCTTGAAATGGGATGCTAGAGTAGCTTCAGTTTGAAGTGTAGACGCAATACACACAAAAATTACCGTGGACCCGTTTGTAATCTGAAAGCCAAGCACCAATCTCCACCCATGCACGGAGGAGTTTACGTCGATTCAGCTTCCCACTGGAAGAAGAAACGTCAATCGATGGGGGTTTCAGCGTGCTGTCGCGTTCAAGAGTTTCTTCCATGAATCCGAGAATTTCGAACATGCGTTTGCTACGAAACATAAGACCAACGCCTGAAGAACAGCTGGCGAAGCTCACATATTGGGGTTCCAACCAACCTTCGCTTGAAAACCTGAGCTTGTTACCTTAATCATTCGATTATTGCCCTTCCACATCTTATTTTCAATGGCGCTGGACGAGGCGGTGATTCAGAGAGGACAGAGGTACGTTTGTTCAGAGACTTACGTTAAAAAGGTCTCGAAGGCGGTAGCAACCGCTTGTTCAGGCGTTTTCCCGACGGGTGGATGTCCCTTCTTGTCACGGATAAGTTCTTCAATGTGTTTGCGAGGAATAACGCCAGGAATAACGCCAGAGGCAACACAATAGAACGAGCATTGACAGCAGACATATAGATCAAGGAGCTTTCCCTCGTCTTCTGCAGCATCTTCAGTGCTCTCGTCCAGTGAGTCGGCACCCATGGCACTGATATCCAAGTTAGAGTTCATGATAGTACCGACACGTCGCCTCTGTTTGACATTTTCAAGGGATTGCCATTCATCTCGTCGGAAAGGTGGAGTTAGCTTGTGACTATCTACGGCCCTTTCATACTTGTGAAAGTGATGAGTTTTATTCATCTTTCCAAAAGGTTGTTCGCCGTCCTCGATGCAAGACGCGGTACGTCTGCGACGGGCTTGATCTGGAAGCGGGGGATTCGCGCCCTCGTGATAGGAACGGGCAAGAGGAGGTGCGACAGAGGAAGGTTTCCAGCTGAGAATGACCCATCCGTTCTCTTTCGGACAATAATATGCATTCGGATGGGGTACCGCCTTCCGTACTTCGGTCTCAGATGGCTGAGGCGCGTCATTTGCAGACGTGGACGACGATGAAAGAGCGCCTGGAGAGGACTGAATGCCTGAAGAAGAGGAGGAATGTGAGACTGAGAGTGCGATGGAAGGTGTGGTAACATTGACGGAGAACAAGGAATGATTGGGATCGTGAAGCTCTTCAGCGAGAATGGGGGGAAGAATGCCGGGCCCTGGCCGATTGTGTTTGGCGCGTTCTTCTGGGTTCCACCAATTAATCTCTTCCCTATTTGCCCTACCATCAATTGTCAATTCTTGATCAATGCGATTCGAGTTGAGATAATCCATTGCGTCGAAATCCAACCCCGTGTTTGAGGAACTAGGGACACCATTCCAGCCGGAGGTATCTTGTGTATCCCATGACGGTTGATTTGCCCAGTCCGAGTTTTGGTGCCAATTTTCATGGGCATTCCATGTGTCGGTTTGGGGAATAAGGTCGGGGACATCGTCATCATCCTGAAAGCTGTCTTCTGCGACAAGTTCAGGTTCACGATACCCCGGAGTTGGCGATGCGTAGCGCGGAGGGTCCGTCGAAGGTGGCACATAGGCCGTGTGTGTCGAGCCTGGGTTTCGAGGTCGTGATGGGAGGGGTGGTGGCTTTGAAGGCGCATAGAAGCTGCTCGCAGGTACAGGAGATGAAGTCAATACCGGAGTATTTGGTCTCTGTGAGGCAGGTGCTCCGGGGGTTGGTAGCGGACGTCTGGCTTTCGGCGCTTCGGGGTTGTCCATGATTGGAAGAGGAATCAAGCCGTGGGGTCTGCGCTGCGTATACTAAGTTATGACGCGCTGACTGTGTGTTCGATATGGCAGACGTACGTCCGATATCGAGTGGTAATACGCACGCAATCGAAATGGCTAGGATCGAGTAGCGATCGTTGGCTACAGTTCTGAGAAAGGTGTGTGCTCCAATCCTTGTCGTTTGTAGAATCGTGCTCAAATACGTCTCGGCTAGACGGGAGACGCGAAGGGTGTGCTTGGGAGAGTTGAAGACGAGTGGAATAGGACACGGCGTAATGTAAGAGATTCTTATGTAAGCAGCTGCCCTTTGTCATTGGCGGTGTTCCCACAAACCCAGCCCGACTCCGAGTCGTCCGCCAACTTGCAACTGCCTCCCAACACCAACTGCAACAGCGCTCAGATATCCCGTACAGCCCTAACGTTCTCCCTCAAGACAAAAATCTTTTTAGTAGGTTGCCAGGGTTTCGACAGCTTGTTTGCCTGGTTCCGAGTCAACGCCAGTGCTCAAGCTTCTACATTGCAAAATTCTACCCAAATTCCCGTTGAAATACTCACAAGTAATAATTCGGTTCTGAAAATAATACCTGTTTCCATTCCGAAGCTTTATTTAACTTTTGCATTGGAGTCATGTCTTGCTCATGATCAGCAACTGGTTCCTGGCTGGTAACTTTGCGTCCAGTCAGAGGTTATAGCAGTTGTATTGTGATCAAACGACCTCTTGTTCAAGACTACCCAGCTCTCAGGCACAATGTCTCTGTCTGTTTTTACGCAAACTTTGTGTGACTCGTTCTAAATTCCTCTCGTAAATGATCATCCTCTGAGTCCTTCGGCTACTCGAACCACTCCTATACACAAGGTCGGGGATCGAATAAATCCGGAAGGATTATCCAGAAATTATAAAGAAATTTCTTTGAAACTTCTTTTAGTTCAGTGGCAATGAACAAAGGTTTCATTCGAATAAATTACCAGTGAAAGGGTCAGAGTAGCGTAAACTTCAAGATATCTGTCTCAATAATACATGTTATTTAGAACTTCCTTTGGATAACATTAAAATAAAGCTGGAGTTGTTATGTGAACTCTGACCCTGTGCTACTGTTATTTATATTGATCCCATGCCGTAACGTCCTTGCTCTTGGCACTTACAAGACAAGGTGCCCGTTGAGCGCTTATTTCTTCGATTTGGTTCCCGGAGTTTTCATGGAGCGAGGCCGTACCCGCCGAGGTGAGACGGTGGAGAGGAATATCAGCACCGGTTTTACATATTTCCTTTACCTATTTCTGGTGATCGCTGACCTGCATGGAACCCGCACAGGTTTTTTTGAATTCGGGATCGAGATGCCTCGTGTTCATATGGAGCCTGACACGTTTTGTCGGCTTGCGCTCAAAAAGGAATTATCTGCTTCATTGGGTAAGCCCCTCATCTCCGTAATGGACCCTGCACCTCAATGACTGAGGCCAAGATAAAAATTGCGGCGGAATAGTCGATTAAACGGAGAGGCGGAGGCCCTACTCGTCTACCTAGACTCAAAGGGGACGACGCCCGTTTTCGAATAGGAACACCGGGTGCTGCCATCACTCTGTACTGTAGTTCCAATTATCAGAAGACAGGGAAAAAGGGATAATGCAAGATACGTTATACTACATATTAAATCTTGATTAAGAGTTTGCCAGTCGTCTTTCCTCCAGTAAGGTCACGTTGGGCTTGCTGAACACCTTCAGCCGTGAATGGATATTCTTTGAAGATCTTGATATTCAATTCTCCCTTTTCTACTAAACCGAAGAGCACTCTGCCATAGTATGCCGCTTCCTCTGCAGTGTAGACGTAGTTGTTCATGCTACAAGTCCGTCAGCATCAAGGGATCCTTTTTACAAGGATGCTTACGTCGGACGCAATAATTTCACATTTTTGTCGACGAGCTTGAACAGCGAGAAAGGTTCTACGGGTCCAGATGCATTGCCAACGGAGACAATCGTCCCCTTTCTCTTGATAAATTTGAAGTTATTGTCAAAACTAAGGAACCAATAGTTAGCGCTCGCTTTCATCTTCAAGAGGCACATACGTGTCCTTTCCAACTCCGTCAAAAATCGCATCGACTCCCTCGCCGTTGGTAAGTTCCAGGACCCTCTGCACCGTATCCTCTACCGGATATAAGATGACATGGTCCGCTCCGTTCTTCTTGGCGAGCTCCGCCTTCCCAGGTGTAGAGGTTGTCCCAATGACGGTGGCACCCACGCGTCTGCCCAATTGTGCGAAAAGCAAGCCGAGACCTCCAGCGACCGTGTGGACGAGGATAGTATCCCCCTTCTTGACCTTGTACGCTTCCTCGAAGAAGGTAATCGCGGTCAACCCTTGCAAGGCGGCGGCGGCGGCCACCTCAGTCGAGATGGAATCCGGGACTGGGTAGACAAACTTCCATGGCACGGAAATGTAGGTTGCGTGCGATCCCAGGAAGTCCTGCCAAGTATTCAAGGTCATTCGGCTGTTCCTAGCTGTTCAGAGGAAATCTCACGGCTACGACTTTGCCTCCGATTTTGAACCCCTGACTCTTGTACGTCGTGTTGTTCAGGACGGCCTCGTCTGTCGGGAGGCCTATGATGGTTCCGCTAGTTTCTTTGCCCAAGACACCGGGGAACTCCTTGTATTTATAGAGGCCCTGTCTGGACGCAAGTGAGGAACCCCGGCCACCGGTAGACGAGGAAGATCACGCCACTAACCTGTAGTATGTGTCTATGAAGTTGACCCCACAATATTCTACCTAATACACCGAGACAATGAACAGGGTGAACTCCAATGTGGGATCTAGATGGATACAACGGCGAACACACCTTGATGAGGACATCGCCAGGGTTCTGCTTAGGAAAGGGGATAGTTGTCTTTTGTATGACTTCAAATCCTCCGTACTGTAATCGAATCAAACTGATATGAGATCCAAGGTGTAGATAGTCAGGCGGGCACGACGATCATACATGAGGGATCGTGATCGCGTCAACGGTAGACGGGAGAGACATTTTACTGAGCGGTGTAGAGCAGGAGAAGTGACGGGAGTGGTTCACAAACCGTGGGCGGGGAATTGGAAAGGGGGAAAGCACCCACACGCGCATATAAGTAGTATGCAAGAATATGTACCGTACTGCTAAATGGGGTCTGACGGGGAACTTCGTCTGGACTTCCACTTACAGAGATGATTCATCAATCATCCGTTGATTTGACGGATCTCTGAATAACATTATTCTCTGGGTTTCCTCCTTCCCGGCTTAGCGAGGAGTGTTCCTCAGATTGGGTGGACTGTCCACGATCGAGCTAAATATATACCGCGTGGTGCGCCCTGCAACAATCAGACTTGAACGACTGATGTCAAGCAAAGCCGAAGAGGGGATTAGGTGCAGTAAACTAGAGCCTCGATGACGTCCTGTGAACGCAAGAGTGGCGACTGCCCTTATTTTGACGCCGACATTGCGCAATCGGACCGTGGTTCCGACAAATATCGGCCTTCAACACGACCCAGAAGAGAGCGAGAGGCGAGTAGTAATCGTAGCTTGACCGATGATAGATGTGATGCAGAAAGTTGAGGACAATCTACTTGTTTTCGGAGAAAGCATCTGCCAAGAGCTCGTATATGAGAAATATCTGCTCCTTTCTCTGAACCATGCTCGGACGTTGTTCTCTTAACGAATCTATCTCCTGCGCGATCTCGTCTTCTTGGAGTTCGTCAGGAAGAGGTCCCAAGGGGGATGCATGAATGACAGATGCAGGAGTCGGGCGCGCTGCGGGTGGTAAGAAGCCACAGTATCGCAACAACGATGAGATCGCGATGAAGGTTCCAGTCCGCCCAACACCGGCAGAACAACCGACCATGATAGGTGGATCGGGGTCTAGTCCGCCCGCCGTGGATTTGCCTCCTGAGAATGACGAAATATTGCGATTTGTGTTGTCGACGAGACGGATGAAGGAAAGGAGACTCTCTCGATCTTCGGGTTCAGGAACTCCATGGTCAGGCCAGGACGTATAAAGCATATGTTGAAAAACAACTATTTCGTCGTCGTTTTCTCCCTTGTGGTCTTCGTTGCGATTTTCGTTAAGTTTAGCTTTTGTCCAATTGATGATAAGCACGGACTCACCTGTGCGATGAATGGGGATGATAGACACCGTGCTTTGGATGCAGTGGGATTCTCGAATCGTCTTCGTTTCTAGGAGAGTGGCTTTGAGAGGAGGGCCACCGTGCCCTGGTTCCGGAGAGACGACAACGGAATGCCCAACCTCCGTTGGGAAGTACGCATCAGCCTTCTTGCGACCGCCTTCCATATTTTGCGTCAACTGGACGACGGTGCGAACTCGGCTTATTGGAGAAGAGATGACCAACTGAGAAGTCGGCCCTTCGACTGGTGGCCTCACGACAGGTTGTAAAATGGCGCTCAGGAACGCGTGGGCGGTATGCTTCAACGGCGCCTGTGTCGCGATCCACCACTTGTGTCCAAATCTCTCCAACACCCAGCTCGCATTCAAGTAGCGTCCTTCCCAGATTCCATCTCGCTCCGTCCCTTGCCCCAGTGATCCCTCATGGACCCCGACACGTGTTCGATCGTAGGGTATTATGTCAACATAACGGTTGAAATAGTGATGAGCTTCGTGTGCGCCTGCGGCAACTGCGTAGTGGTTCACAAGTTGTGGAAGGGCGTCTTTGCTACGTCGAGAGAGAAATGCAAGAGGAAATCGCGTTTCCTCGGGCTGTGATTTGTTGTCGAGGGCTTTGAGCTGCGATGCAGTGCGGGCACTGTCGCGTTTTGATTCGCGGTTCGTCAGTACGCGCAGGACAGTGTTCAGGTGCTGCTCCGATGACAGGGCTACTGAGAGCCATTGAGGCATTGTCTGGGGTGGGGACATGGCTGTCTGTGTCGATGGAGACGGAATCTCTGAGCAAGAGGCATCATACATAAAGGGCGCGATGAGAGGGACATTCTCACGACAAAACTTTATCTCGCCCTTTTGTTCTGCACGGCGATGACAAGCGGCGAGCTCAGTTCCCTCATCGACGAGGAGACTTCTATTAAGTACGTTCTCATCTCTCTGTTTGACGCCATACCAACGAGACCCCAGAGTCAGCTCCACCCTCGAGAAGGCCAATGGAAAAAAGAACCTGATTGATGGGAGTCCAGAGACATGCTGGACCTCTCAGCAGGTATGGTACACCTTCGCACTACAGCTATCTTCACCCATCATCAGTCATTCCGAAACATCCAGGGTCTACCTCAGTTCATACAACTAGGCTTCACAAACCGAGTGATACCCAAACGCGTTTCTATCACCTTTCAAGGTGGCTTCGTTGGAACACGATGTACGATTTCTGTTCCAACAGATGAATCTAGCTATAGGAAGAAAGACTGGCGACTATTCACCACAATATTTCCGGAAGACGTAAATCGGCGCCAAACATTCGAGCTGGTTCCCAGTCAACCAGATCTGCTGACCGAAGGAGTGCTCGCCCTCAAACTCGTCTTCGAGGAGAGTTCAGACTTTTTTGGGAGGATTACCGTTTATAATCTTACTGTCGAGGGTTACTCAGCAGGGTTTTAGAGTGCTGAACGGTGATTTTTTCAAGACGTATGAATGCTCGATATTAGAATGCAATTAGCGACGACAAGACAGTAAATACATAAAGAGAAGTGACGACTACAAACCCTGAGCAGGTTTCTTCTCGGCCGCCTTACTTGCTCGAATCCTGGCCTTGCGATCTGAAACTGCGATTCGCTTGATGCGCTCGTCGATATCCATGAACTGAGCGCCGACGTCGACGAATTTGGTAGAGGGACGGTTCAGCCTGGATTTGACGAAAACAGGCTTACTGGGTCGCTTGAGGAAAGGCAAAGCTGGTCCAGGTGTCATGTATTTCTTATTGGCTTTGATATCATTCTCTAGCTTCTTCAGCTCCGCTCTTTGCTTGACATGCTGCAAGATAGTTGGTAGAATCGGTTCCTAAGGTATACGTCAGATATACTGTCAGTCATCTTTATGATACTCTGAAGAAGACTCACTCGTGCAGATTCCGGAATGGACTCCCAGTACAAGCGTTCGTATCGATAACGTGCTGCATCTCGTTGTTCATCCTCCTCCAGCATATCCGCTCGATGCGCATCGGCACGTTCTACGTTCACATCAGGTTGCTCGAAGTCAGCATGCTCGATGCTGTTAGGGTGGTCGAAGCCGAAGCGAGGCCTAAGCCGCTTTTTCAGTAACGCCTCGGATTCAGCAACCACTTTGTAGAGATTATCAACGACGCTGTGGGTTTGTGCACCCAAGAGCTTATCCATGCCAACTTGGAACCCGGTTTGAAGTTGCTTGCCCTAAAACAATATGATTCATCAACATCCGCAGACAGTTGAAAAAGAGACAAGAGAGTTCAGATGGGGTTGAAACGGTTATAACCATATTCTGGGTGATGTAAGGCACCACAGATGGTCTTCCACTTCGCGAATGATACTTATGTCTCGTCATATGCAAATTGTGGGCAGGCGGGGAAAAAGGTACTAACCTCCTACACAGAAAGCGATCGTACAAGGAAACGATCAGCTTTGCAAAGAGCACACCTGTGACAAAAACATTACCTGTAGAAGCGCGAAAATGTTAGAGGCGTTTTCGCGAAAAGAGGAGAGCGCGTCAGCGATATAGAATAAAGTGAAACCATGTTGGTGTCTTAAAGACTAATCGTTGATACCATCATAGAAATATCCACAGAGTGGACGATATAAAGGAAAGAATACGAACCTTTTTCCACGCATTCTCGAGACCTTTCAGCCGGAGAACGGCGTCCACACGTTTGATGCTCATGTTGGTTCGCTTGGCTAGTCGACGAACGCCATTTCTTTTAGGATCCATCATGTAGATCTTGTACATAGCATCGCGTTGTGCGTCGGAGATGGGCGGAGGTGGCTTGAAGGACAGGTTCATCGGGAATGGCTGTAGGAGAGTCAGTAACGGTAAGAGACTCGTCAAGTATGACGAACCTGCTCTCCGAGATAGTGCTTTGGGCTCGCATAGCGATACTTGTAACCAATCTTCTCCATGAACTCGCGGTAGTTGGCCGGCTCAGATCCTTCGCTCTGAGGAGAGCCCATCAGGTCATCCATTTCCTCGAAGTCCATCTCCGTTCCGGTGGCCTCCGACTCGACACTGGCTTCATTACGGTGAGGAAGAGAGGATACAATACTGCGCTTCTGTCGTCTGTTCGAGGAACTCGCGACAGGGTGCGAGCGGGCGCGAAGACATGGTCGCAAGACGAAAGCCGGACGAGAGAGCATTGCGAATTTCGCCAGCACAGAAAATTTGAGAGATCTTGGATAACAGTCACATGATCGTGGAGCTTCAAATTCACGCGCTCGGCGCTTCAAACAAGTTGCTCTCATCTTTCACCGTCATCTATATCGCATGGACGGCCAGCTGTTTTCTCTTCTGCGAGGTTTCTCCTCATTGGTGCCTCCAAATGAATTGCGTTTTCCGTCTCACTTATCAGCCAATGCCGTTAACGATTTTCTCCTCAACACTATCCTTCTCAATCGCCATTTACAGCAGTTTCCTCCTTCTAACCAATACCAGAAGCGCTTCTGGAAATGGGCCATTGAAAGTCTCGAGGGGATAGCAAGAATAGATGATGACTTGGATGTATGCAACACGATAGCTTTTGTCTTTTGTGGATGCATCTGATCATTCGCGACATAATAACGCTTCAGTAGGTCGACTTCGAAGTTGATACTCGTATTTACGAGCACTACCTCAATCTCATGCCTCCCTCTGGGCCGTAGGTTACTTCATCCCTGTATACGCTGCTGCTGCTCATCAAAGTTTTCTCTTAGTGTGACTGGACCCGTCTCTGCCGGGAATCGATCACAAGTATGCGGTGCAGGAGTTCCCATGAAACACGGTCCTCCCTCTCAATCCTATATCACCCACTTCTGGAGGTCAGAGAGATTGCCAGCTTCTATATCACAAACCGAAAATATTGAGAAATATCAAATTTCTGCTCTCTTCGAATCTCGAACCACGATCGAGGGAGGCACAACCGGCCTGAGAACATGGCTCGCGAGCTTTGTACTCGCCCAATATCTCATCCACAATCCAGGCAAGAGTCGCGAATGGTTCTCACGATCCATACTCATGTTTATGTCTATCGTGCAGAGATTGTTTCCCATAAACGAATCTTGGAACTTGGGTCTGGCATCGGGTTCCTCGGCATCATAGTCGCCAGTTTGCAGCAGCTAGCTTTGCAAACCACTTGCTCTTCTTCTTCTGGCTCCATATGGCTTACAGATGTTAACGATAACGTCCTCGAGCGTTGTCGGGACAACCTGAACCTCCCCTGCAGTAAGGACATCAATTATGATAGTCTCGACTTTTTTGAGAACACCTCGGTGTAGATCTATCCTCTTCTCATCCGGATCTTCAGTACATAAAACTTGATTGGTCCGAATCAATAGATCCAGAGCAATCGAATTCTCTTGCTACCCTTCTCCATGAAACAGTGAAACCAGAGCTAGTGCTTGGAGCAGATGTGGTGGGTGGTATTCTCTGGGGGGCACCTTTACCTTCTTAACACGGAGCAGGTTTTTGACCCTTCACTCATTCCTTCCCTGGTTGGCACGATAAAGCTCGCCCTCGAACATGCAGGCAATTGTACCGGCACCAGCGTTCTAATTGCGTTAACCGTTAGAAACAAAGCCACCCTTAATCGATTTCTGACTAATGTTCGCGGTAAGTGAGTGTCCTTTTGAAGTGAACATCAGGCTGATACCCTAACCTAGACGCAGAGCTGCGTATTGAGGAGCTGAGGCTGGGCTTTGAGCGCACTTCTTTCCATCAGACAGTCGAATCCAACGACTCCTGCCAAAATGTCAAATTATTCCGCATGACCACGGCACTTCCTTAACTGCTTGGTGACTCAAATACTTGATTAGATATGTATAGCGTATGGGGAAATGGCAAAGCGACGAGATAGCATTGATAAATACAAAAGAAAAAGATAGACAAACATACATAAGTCCCTGACTATTATGAAACGTCTCAACTTTGCACCTTAATTTCCCCGCACCATTTACAGCTCCATAGGTCATGTAGGTTTTGAGCCTCACCACAGGCAAGGCAAGTCCAACCCGCCTGCCTATCCAGAGGCTTATGCATCCCGCAGGCGTCACACTGCAGAGCGAGAGCCGCATTGAGAAGCGTACAAGTTGGACATGACCATTCAGCCATGCTAGACTGTGTGTGATGTGGCTGTTTTGGTCGAACTGGATATGGCTTTGACCTGAGATCATCGGACTTGTTGAGCGTTGTTGATGTGGATTGATTCTGTGGTTTCAACGAGCGGACGGGCGTACTTGACAGTGTTTTGGGGGTTTGTGCCCTAACCCTCAAAGAGCCCGCAACAGCATTGGCCAAAACACCCCTCTTCGGATGCACATCCTTTACAATGATGATATTGTCGTCCGACTCCACTGCAGCATAGTTGTCGTCGTCCAAAGTCAGGTCAATGACCTTACTCTCTACGCTCTCCTTGGCAGCCTTCTCAGCTTCGCGTTGAGCAACAACGCCAGATGCACACGACTTTTCGTCGCGTAACCTTTGCTCGGCCGCCTTGATTGAAGACGATAAGTTTAGGGGGTACCATGCAAAGACCGAGAAAAAGAAACGCTCACTCGTGCGGCCAGTTCCCTCGGGCTCAAGTTTGAATTCCTTGTTGCTCCTCCGAGTCTCCCTCCACTCCCTAATACCCGAGAAGTCTGTAGGCGTTTCTCGGCCGCTTCCAGTGCTTTCGATCGCGCCAGATGTGGGGGGACATTATGGGATATACCCACTCCGAGACGTTTGCCCTCAGAATAAAATCCTTCACCCGCATATCCTGAGCGCTGCAGAGCGTCGTGTTCATCCTGTAGGCCAGCGAGAAACTTGTAGAACTTGTCGTCGTGGGGTCCGTGAACATTGTGTGCGAGCTAAGGAGATTACGAAAGTGTTCCAAAGGCAGACATGTGCGAAACTCACTTCATGAAGCATCGTCTGGACCACCTCTTCTAGAGGAAGAAAGCAGTCTGGGAAATGAGCAGGTCTCAATCTGACCAGAATCTTCTGCCCCGTGTTCACATCTGTTGCACCATTAGAGCCTTGTCCACAAAAGACGGAGCGCGATGCGTACTAAGCCCTATACAAGGGACGGTCGATAATTAGACGCTTCGACCGCAAAAATGCGATACCCACCGAGCAAATTCTGCTGGTCTGGGAAGAATTCTGAGAGGACAGGGAGAACCCATCCATACTTACGCATGATCGGCTTGACTAGGGATGCTATCTTCTTCAACATCTCGAGAGCCTTGTGCGCATTGGGTTTGTCCTTGAGGTGGGTGAATGATTGCACAAAGATGTTAGACGACATCAGGCCGCTGGACGCAGAGACGATTGGGTATAGAAGACACGTTGAGGTAGGTTGTCTGTCAGGGATTGCGCAAGTCGGTGCTTACGAGTTCATTCTAGTTCAGTTCCAAAACGCGTTGCAGAGGCCCCGGGAAGCTCTTGGCATTTGGTATCCGCAAAAATGCCAAATTTGCCCCTCAAATCCGCACGCTTTTGGCCCTCAAATCCGCAACTTCGGATAGCGGTTGTCACGTGTTGTCCAAAAAAGGCAACTTTTTCCGCCGCATAAAGGCGGCGCTCAGTATGGGCGGCTATGAGCGGCCTTGCATCCTTGCCACCGATATCGACAATAATTGTTAAATGTACTGTGAATTTAACATTCTAATTTCCGAGGTAGTGTACCTTGCTGGATGGCGCTCCAATGGCGTGCAGCGAGTGGTGTGAGAGATTTGCATATGGAGAGGGCACCCTTGCCCAGGTGGTAGATGATATATTTGGGTTGAGATCAAGCATGGGTAGTATGGGGTTTAGAAGGATGAGGAGGGACAATTGCTTTGGGAAGAGGATTTTTGTTGCGGACGGTCCCGCTTGATACGAGGTGTATTTAGAATTGATACCTAATTCACATTATGCCTGTAGAAGCCCTAATTGAGGCTCTTTAACCTCACGGATAAGGTACGAAAAGTTCCTGGCATGGCCAAATTCCCCCTCAAATCCGCACAAAGCGGATAGGGGTCGGAGAAATTGACCCTCAAATCCGCAGAAAAGAGGACAGGGATTTGCCCAAAATCGGGCCTCAAATCCGCAAAATCGCGGACACCAAGTGCCAAGAGCTTCCCGGGGCCTCGTTGCAGGCGTGACAAGCAGCATATCTATGTCGCGTAGCACATGTGATGTGACAGCGACATCCAAGGAGCGTATACGTATCTTCAAGGCGTGTCAAGTTGGTGCTGTGGGTGATTCTGTCTCCCATCTCTAGAACACAGAAAATTTAATCCAAACTCGATAAAAATACAACAAGAGGGCAAATTCTTTTGCTCAACTATCGAGAAGTACATGGAGAAGCGTCGACTTGA